>CADDXX010000101.1:983864-1007402 GCA_902810485.1 Alauda arvensis
AAAAAAAAAAAAAAAAAAAGAAAGAAAATTAGAAAGGATGAAAAATAGCAGGAGACCTGTAGAGAGAAATTCATTAGGAGAAATCATTACAGGGATTGTACATCTCCCCCAGCAGGAGGTAAGCTAAATAAAGCTTAGTAGAAATCACCAATATGTACCAAATTGACAGCAAAGTTTTGACCCTCAGGGGCGTCACAGTAAAATTTCTCAAAAAAAAAAAAAAATTAATGGTAGCAGTTTATTCTTTCTTTTCTATGCCTGAAATCTTTGTTCTGAAAATCAGTGCTTTGCTCCTACTTTCCCCAAAACATCACCTTAAAGCAGGCATGAAAATTAAAAAAAAATAATAAAAATATATATATATACGCAAGGAGACAAAATTATTTGTAGAGTAAGGACTTTTTTTCCTTGTTGATTTTGTCAGAAAGAAAAGTAGATTCAGCAATGCAAAGCTCTTTGTGGGCTCTATTAATGTTGATAGCTTTTAATGTATGAAATAAAAGCACATTCTCCAGACACAGAAGACAGAGGAAGAAACTGCTTACACCAACAGAGATGTAACTCACACCCTCAACTCCAGTACACTTTGAAAACTATAGAGGAACTTATGAGCAACTGTTTTTCTGACAGCACAATGCTCCTTGGTTCACATTATGAATTAAATGCTATGCAGTTGTTCCTTTTTCTCAGAAATATACTGCATTGTTCATAGCAAGTGAACTATATATTGCATATACCCTGTACATGCATTTTTTTTGCCTATGCAGTCCTGTATTTAAATTTTTCACTTGAGAGGCAGGGTAGTTGTTCTGGTTTTTTTTTCCCACTAGTTCTTTTTTATTTTTAGCATGAAGCAGAAGATATTTTACCTCAATTAGAGATATGRATATCTTTGTCACAGAGTAGTTATTTATAACATACTGTGCAATGCTTTCCCTTGTAGAATAGTTGTCTGTGGCATGCTACAGCATTACATTAACTCAGTTAAGATAATGAATTTACATTTAAAGAATGCTAAACATACAAATCACTGTATAAAATGAAGTGAAAAATATGCAGATAAATGCAATGAGCATGTCTATTTCAACAGGGATTTGTAGACTTATATTTGGCAAGAGCAGAGAAAGGAAAATGCTGTTTCTGTTGAGCATGGATAGCATGGAAATGTATATTACACTCCAAAAGTATATATGGAGGGGAGGAGGGATTGGAGTGGGTGCTAGATATCATCTCTTTCCATTTCCACATCCTCTCACCTTTTGCTTTTTCATCCATGATCTTGTTATCTGCTTCATTTATACTTCCATCTTTGCAAAATTTAGGTATTTGCTTTTCAACTTCCATTCCAGGTTCATTGGCTCAGCCACATCTGCAAGCACATGGCTTTTTACCCTGAAGAAGACACAGTAATCACACATTATCTGGAAGTACATTATCAGAGATCCTCAAGGAAAGCTCCACTGTAAGCAGGTCCAGAGGCRGCTTAACCCTTCACTGAACTCTTTGCTTTGGCTCTCCCTGTGGCAAATTCCATAAATGATGGAAGATGGKAGCTCCACAACTTGATCTCATGACCCTCAGGATGACAGGATGACATCTGAGATGTCATAAACCCTCATTCTTACAGTCTATTTGTTTCTCTAAACTACTTAAATCCTGTTATACATTTAAGTCAGAAATATTTCAGTGTTATTACACACTATGCCTGCATAATATTTCTTGTTATGTCTCTCATGCTTCCCCTTAGCCATTAGGGAAATCTCTCATTTCTTCTCTCAGAGAGGTCCAGTGATAGATTCTACTTGCAGTAAAAATTAAATATTTGATTCACCAAAGCACGGGAAACACATTTGAAAAGAGATTGGGCATTGATTTTCCTGTATACTCTTTTGCTGTGTTGTTGACTTAGGTTCTTTACTTTATTCTTCATGTCTTTGAAGTTACTGCTATCCTCCTGAAGACAAAAGCATAGTTTTGTGTGAAACTTAGCAGTTAGCTAAGAGAAACAACTGAAAATCTGTTAGCACAAAACTTASGATTTTGGAGTTTGATCAGTTCCCCCCAAAGGCCACAGCCTGCTGGCTGTGCATATCTGCTCTCCTGAGTGCTGTGGATTTGTTGCATTTTTTCTCTCTGGAAGTAAAACCTGTACACCAATACAGATCCTCAAGCAAATTCACACAGTTCACTTGTAATACATCTATCCCCAGCACTGTATTGTTAATATTAATGCCTCTGCATGCAGACAGCTGATATAAATGAGTTGCTAATGGAACAGTTAGTCATCAGATGCCAACTTTTCAATTCAAAATGTTCACACAAGTTAAATGAGACAATAGCTGTTGTGAAATGCATGAAGTAGGATTAAATCTGTAGCTGAATATTGCCAGAAGTTCTGGTCATCTCAATTTCAAAAAGTGCCAGTGGAAAAGTACATCAAATCTCAATAAAGATAATCAGAGGTGCAGAATGACTTCTCTACATGACAAGATTGAACAGGTTCTTCATCTAAGAAATTAAATAGATGAGGGGGCATAAGATAATAGCATGGAAAACTATAATTTACATGAAGAAGGGAGAGAAAAAATTGCTATTGACCTCAAAGAGCTGAGGGAGTCAGATGGTAATACGAGGTGACTGATTTAAGACACTCAGGGAGGGGTATTTTTTTATTATTTGTGTAATCACACAGTAGAATTGATTTTCCCAGGTTGGTTTGGATTTGGAAAGTATAAATGGATTTGAAAGTTCAAAGAAATCCAGGCCAAGGAAGAAGTGTTTGCTAATGTCCAGTAGTTTGTGACAGCAGCAAAACTACCTAATTTTTTCTGGAGGCCTTCAGCAGCTTTACACAGTGGTAGTATCTCAAGGGTTCACAAATAGATTTTGGAACCTGACAACATTTTTTGGGGTAATTTAAGAGAAAATAGTTGTCCATAGTTGCTAACTTAGAGATGAGTCAATTGAACAGTTTCAACAGAGTTGTGAATATCTTCCATGCCTGAAGGAGAGAAATCTTTCTGCATGTGTAGGGAAGACACTTGAATGAGGACGTGATGGAGGCACTGACTCACAACCAGAAAAGGCAGCTCCACCACCTACTTTTACATGGAAAAAGATGTAGAGCAGAAGCTTCTGCCTGGACATCTGTCTTACTGTGCTGCACATATTGAGCATTAAGGCTCAGGCTTTGATCCCTGGCCTGACTTTGCGAAAAGAAAAACATCTGACTTCTGGGAAGCAAATGTTGAGTTCAAGGGACAGTTTTGCTTGTGAATGGAAGGTGCATTACAGCATCTTCTGAACTTCCAGAGGAGACTGGGCAGTTCAAGCAGACATAAACCCAAAATCTTCAAACCTGTCACTGGACCATTCAGTTATATCAGCAATATTGAGTGTGAGGTTCTTTATTTACATATTCTTTTTTAAAAAAATACATATTAGAATGAATACTCTTTAAAATTATCTGGGTCAATGCCTCACTTATTGTAATGGCTGTTGGAAGAATTTGTGTAAATCATCATCTTCTTTTACTCTTCTGCTTTTTTTTTGAGAGCTCATTTATACTTTTGGCAATATTGTTCCAACTGAACTCCCTTTTGGCTTAACAACTCCTCTGAAATTTATCTAATTCTGTATTGAACACTTCCCCTCCACCACAGGGCATCCAGTAAGCAGTCTGAGAGTTCACACCTGTGGAAGCTGAAGAYTTAGTGTCTTGATAGGAGTAACATTATTTAAGTCCTACTTTAAAAGTAGAAATACCTGTTTTCAGGTGATTCCRAATAAATTCTGATTATAATATTCCAAATGAGGATATTTTCATGATTTTTCTAGCACATGTAGGTAAAGATGACCACCAAATTTAAATAATAAACARGCAAGTGGTATTACCAAGAATAACTTCAATAAACATTCACTTAGAGGCTAGAAGTAATCAAAATTTTTTTTTTAATTGCAATATGAAGAACTGTGCTCTTAATTTGCATGTTCAGACATGACATGTGTCTACATCCTGGCCTTGTTAGCAGCCAAAAGGCTTTTTACAGGTCCTTTGACTTGCAATTAAGTGCTATGCCTTTTAAGTATTATGTACTTCCATGTCATCTGTCTTCTGCTTTCTGTCTTCTTTCTATTCCCAACTTACACAAGTTTCACCGCTGCTAACAAGCCACATGAAGTAATTAAAAATGAATAAACCAATAAAAGCTCCCACAAGGACACAAGAAACAGCTAAGTAGCTGTCATCAAGCCYTGAAAAAACTGTAACAACACACTGAGCTGTAACCAACCACATGAGCAAATAAAAACTTACTTGACCATGAGGGAAAAGTAATTATTTTATTTACAAAACCAATGTAATAAGGCAATGTTAAGATAGAAATCCTGGGAAAGAGAAAGAGGAAGAGGAAGAACCCCAGTGATCACCAAGTGGGAATTAACTCCAGAACATGACAGTCAGCTGGACTGTAACCCTACACTTCAATAACTTTGCAGTACCAAGCTGAGCATCTGTGTGCAGTCACCGCTTCCCAAAATGGCAAGAGTCTGACTCTTCTTTTCATGGTGTCTTACCCTTGAAATGAGGACTGCATAGAAAACACTAGTAATTTCATTTTGGTTCCATGCTGTGATCAACTTGGAAATAAACATTATTTTTCTAGTGGATAATGTGTTTTAGGTGCTCAGATTTTGATTATTACATTGACAAAGCTGATCATGTCTTCAGTGTCATACTGGCACTGGAGGACAGTAAGAARCAAAGAAATCATGCACTCATAAGTAAGTGGAGATGTCAGGTTGTCTCATGGAGAAATCATATTCTTGTCTACAGGAAATGCAGGCTGTGATACTTTCTCATTTCATGCCCTGGTATCTTCCACTCAGGAAAGAAGAGGAGACTAAAATGAAAATTTTCTTTAGTAATATCATACAAATAATATAATTTTTCGCTTTCTAGATTTCTTTCTGTCAGGCTTGCAAATATAGACCTCTTTAGTGGGAATCTATCTGATCTAGTACAATACCAAAATCCAGTACATCTATATGATCTAAATAGGCAAGGAATGTCCAGCTTTTTAAACTTTTAGATATGGGGAATTTCTATTCACCTGCAACATTAGAGGCTTGATTCTTTACTCCCTTATTGTGTAGGTCTTTGCAGATATCCTAACTCATCCAAAAAGTAAAATTAAAACTCAAGACTCCTCCAAAACAAAACTTAGCTCAAGGTACCCATGGAAGTTTTTAGTACTAGTGACAGGAAAATTTTATCAACTGGAGAAATTGAAAGAAACTATTCTGTTCATTATTTCAYATTGAGAACTTCCCTATTTTTTGTTCACTAAATAAAAACAGGGTTTGAAATTCTAATATGCAGAAATGGGATTCTGAATRTTAGCTTTATTCAGACTGGAATAAAGCATTTTAAAAATCTTAAACTATCTGGCTAGACCTGGAGGGTATTAAGATTAGTGAGCTTCAGAACCCTGTGCCTACATATTGCTACAGCTGTTTTTATCAGCTCAGTGCATGATCTCATGACAGACAATAGAGGAATTGCTCAACAAAGCTTTTAAGTCTTTACAGAACTATGAAGGTTACTTTTTATTATACAACATTAATTACCTCTATTCATTATTCTCTTCTGACTGAATCTAAATACTTTACAGATCTTTCACAGGAACACTATGTGAAAAATACATTACTGTATTTGCCTATTTGCTCTGTCAATATTTGTATGATGTGTTTAGGGTTTTTTTTTCCAGAGCTCTCATGTTTTTATAAAGTATASTTATCTTTCAAAATCTATGTATATGATAGATAAAACTTTTCCAGTTCTTACAATATCATTAGATTCAATTTCTTTGACAGTATAAATTTAGAAACATTTAATAATTTCTGCCTTCTAAAACATCTAGAACATCTATTCAGCAAGCTGTCATAAAATTAACGTTGTAAAATATCCATGTATCATCTTTATAGATTAGTACATAATTCTCCTGCTTTCCAGGAGATGACAACATTCTCAATAGAGRATATAAACATGCAGTCTTTAGAAGTCTATGTTCTCTAGAATGTCAGTGAAAGTGTTAAGATTTCAGGCGTTTGTGATATATATATATAAGAAAAAACAGTTTACTTCAAAATGTACATTTTTCTGGTGATACCCCATAAAAGCTGCTTCRTTGTACTCAGTGTTAATATGTTTTTCTATATTTATGATTTCTTAGGYCTGTAAATGAATCAGGAGTCTTTTTATTCAAAGAAAGAGCATAAGAGTTGCTACAACCAGCTATGCACTAGTGAGCAACAGATCTTCTCTATGTTAGTCAATAAAATTAATCTGAATAATCTGTAAACCATTTGTCTTTCGCAATGCACATATGAATGGATTAGGCTTTTGGCCATCTAAGCCCTGCTGAGAAAGAATTCTCCTTGAGAATGGTCTATATTCACTATTTTCTGATGCTGAAAGAAAAATCCCCATGTATTAGGGGAAAAATTGGACAATGTTTTTGAACACATTAAACAAAGAAATAGTCTATGTTAGGAAGATTTGGCAGACTCTCTGGGGCTTCCTTTCCTCTGCATTTGAGCAGCTCTGTTATGTGCCCAGGTTAGACAGAGCCCTGACCAGAGAACAGCTCCGTGTCTGCTCCCAAATGTGGGCTCTTTCTGAAGGCATAGTCAAGCCAGCCATGGTTAGCTCATCAAAACCATTCCAGCACACCAATTATCCAGATCCCTTGAACCCCAAATCTGCAAAACTTTCTATAAGGCACTGCACTGAATTTTTCCTCCTAAACCTTCAGAAACTTGCTCTTCATAACTTATGAGAAAGAAATGAATTTCAAAATGAGATTACTAATAGCCACAGCAGGTCAAAAGGTGTTCTGAGGTAATGTCCCATTTGTATTGGCTATTTAAGCTAGCTGGCAGCACAGATAACTATTTCACAGCTAAGAGGCTGTTTTCCATTCCAGAATGAGAAATAATAAACACCACTCTTTCATCGGATGTTCTCTGAGTCAGATTCTTTCCACTGAGTTCTAATTTTCCCCCTCCTGGAATTATAAATATCACTCACCTCTCACTGCTTAGCAAAGGTACTATTTTTAATTTGAAAGGATTTTTTTTCACTTTCTAACTTACTTTCTGTTCTGTGCAGATGAAAATTGCTGTATGAATGCAAATTTAATTCATTTATTCAATCATTTTATCCAGCTCCAGCTTTTGATAAATATGATAAGACTTGTTTCAGAGACAGCAGAGAGGTTGACTGATTCCATTTGAAATTTAATGGTTACTTAGAGCTTCATGAAAAATTCTGCAGGACTAAACCCTTCAATAGAAAGGAAACACATCACTGACAGTTTCAATTATGTTTTAACACTAGATAGTGTTTTTTTGCGGCAGTATTTTACAAAAGATCAGATTTTCATTTATGAATCCCAAAAATATTTTTGTTTTACATCTGCTGTGGCATTTAGCCAAAAAGAGACCTTTATTTCCATATTTTTTAATAATTAACCGAATAGTATTATTTTTTCCTATTCAAAAAGCCACTTTTCATGGTCAGTTTTCCTTTTAGTTTCAGCATTTTAACATAAAATGTTGCAGGAATGTCCATTATATACCTTTTGAAAATTTTCTTAAGTGTCTCTATCCTGTTAAACCATTGYACTAGAGAATTCTTTTATTCTGATTTTGAAAGGTTTGCCTTGCATAAGCTCTAAACAAGACAAAGGCATTCTGGTATAAGGATGATTTAAGAATAGCAAGATACTTTAATGCTGCAGAAGTGCAACTGATGTGGTGCTTTCTTTGGAGGTAGTGAAATGCTGCTCCAGACTAAGAAAATACCGCATCCACRTTTAAGCAGGACAGCATTGTTGCAGAACATTTTTCATGGCAACGGCCACCAGCTGAAACAAGCATTTCCATTTCCGGGGAGAAAAATAGAAAATATGCAGATTAAAATGACATCAAGATATTTTCAAAGAGTAAGGGTATCCAACTCAAAGACAGTCTAATAAGGAGAAATTTTGAAGTTCTCACCCCAGCACTTGTTGTCCAACAGAATAGGCTGGAAAAACATCTTTGCTGGACCTTGCCCTTGCACACACCGACTGGATGAGGCAAATGAACTCTCAATATCACATCTGTTYATACCTCTCATGATTTCGGTGGAAGTGTCAAGATGCTCATTTATTCACGAGCTCAATGAAGTAACCAAGCATGTATTTTAAAATATTTTTTCGATGCGATGATTTTTTTCAAATATGGTATAAGGCTTCAAAGTTTAAAAGTAAATGAAATATGACACATACCTAGCCAGTATTTTTTTTAGAAAATGACTAAAAATTAAGCTTTTCTTATTTCCCAGCRGGGACATAGATGAATGACTTGAAATACATTTATATGGTAACATTTAGAGGATGTCTCAGCTAAGCACCCAAAATAAAAAATAAAGTTAGAAGAAAATGTCACATCTTCACAGAAYGCAACTTTCAGGTAAGTAGAATATGTAGGAATATGAGTCACTTTCTACAGTGTATGGAAGAAAACAATTGTCCCTTTTGGAAGTAAAAAAAAGAAGTCAGGAGACAGAAGTTCTTCTTATTTATTTCAACARCATTTAAAAATAGCATCAAATTAAATCAGTTTAATTTATCTTGCCTATATGAGCACTGAAAGTGTACAGGCATAATGAAATAATACAACGCGATGATCTCCAGGATTCTCCTGTTTTTAGAGGAAACATAAGAGTTAAGAGAAATGGAAAGTGCTTTTTTCTTACCTCTATAGATTTCAGCTGCTAGTAGGCTCCGTCTGATTTCAACTATCTCTGCATAAATCAACTATTGAGTCAATTTTAAAACTCTTTGTTTGCATCCACAGAGGAGAAATACTGGAAGAATATTCCGTCTCTACTCAAACAAAGGGTAATTTGTGTCACTGTGCATCCAAACATGCCCACATGTTTTTAAAGAACACTGATGTTCTGACCCCAAGTATATAGGTAAGGCATGTCTCCAAAGCTCCTTTGACTTAATTTGTCATGTAGCTCAAGTTTTTCATTTGGCATTGCCACTGTTTCAATTTTTCTYAGCATCACATCTTTATCTGCTTGAATGTGTTCTGTTTTATTACAAGTTCCCTTCTTATGCTTTAAAAGCTTAGGCCAGATAGTGTTWGTCTGTTGAAATGACTCATTTTCAGGAAAGTAAAGAGAAGCAGCTTTCCTCATTTCACTTAATAAATATTTAATGATAATCATTCACRAAAGCAATAAGCACAGCAAATGGGTTTAATTTGAGTAGTGAGGATTTTCTGGCTCTTAATTCTATTTACTTCGATTTCTGAGGACTATTAACCAGCTTTCTTTAAGGAACATGATGTTTCTTATGTCTCTTTCACTGAAGTTATGCCTGTCTTTTTATTTTAAAAAAGCTATTGCCRAAGTTAATACATTAATTTCTTCACAGAAAACATCTCTGCATTCATTAGCATCTCTGGGAATCTCCTCCAAGATGGATTTCCAGAACTTTGCTCTAAAACAGTAATTGGTGTTAATGCTGTGACAGACAAAATTTAAAAACCACAAAATATTCCATTTCAGATATTTCTATTAACCTCATCTAGAACTGTGCATATTCACCTACAAACTTAAGGCATACTGTAAAGCAAGAATCTGTAACTTCAAGTCTCAGAAGAGCAGGTGGGATTTCTAAGTAAGGAAATCAGTTTTCCTTAGTAAGAAGATTTCCTAAGTAAGGAAACACTGCTTTTAGATATTTTTTGGCCCATAGATACCTGGGACTTCCATACATACAGGATTTTCCTTAGTCTTGAAGTTAATGGAAATCTTTGCTGATCTGTATGCTTGAGGCTCTAACAAAGTGCAACTAAAGGGGACAAACTGCTAAAAGGATATAGGGTTTTATAAGCTCTTTATGATTCTTTCTCCTGTGCCTACATGCACATCACTGTTCAGTTTGAGTGCTGTGATTTTTTCTGTCTTTTCTCCCTGTCCTACCAAACAGTTTTTGATTAGGAGCATGGTTTCCCAGTCTACAGATTCATGATGATTGAATAAAAACTTTTTGTTAAAGTTCTTTTAGACCTATCCATTGTCATAACAGTCACTTGTTTTCCACAATAATCTTTTAAAAATAAACAATGGCATTCAAGGTGAAGTCACATAATCTTACATCTCAGATCCCTCACTGTGAACTAATCCTCTCTACTTCAAAGAGAAGTTTTACGGCTAACATGGATTTTCTTTTGCTCTGATTATCCTGGTCGATTCCCTCCCCACAAGTTTGGCATTGACAGTCAGTGTCACCAGCAGAAACATGGAGTATGCTGTAGCCTACAGTGCCTGCCTGTAAGAGCAGCCCTCTTTAGCTTGTGTCATCAAGCAAGTTACAGTTCAGGATCTGGAGAGAAACCTTTGTGTCTTGCCTCTCACGAGCAACTGCTAAAGCACCAATTTGTCACCATAAACTATTGAAACTTCTGGTCTAGTCAGCTAAAAAGCTTCACAGAGTGTTTTAGAGCACTCTGCTCCACCTGTAACCTCTGGTAGCTCACACACCATCTGAGGCCAGGAGCACTAGTCCATTGCTGAAGACAGTCCTGACTGCCATAYGTCTGTGGTGTGGCCAGACAGAGCAAGCTCTCCTAAGTGATACMTCCCTCATGGCATGCTGTGCTCACATGTTCCAGTTAAAGCTGCTGTGTCTGCTCATCCTGCTGCTTGCTGTGTGTGGTGCCAAGCAGTGTCAATGTAAGTGATCACACCCTCCTTCTCACACATTCCAGGACAACAAACCATCACAGTGTTTGTGGTTCAGCGTGTCCATGAAACCAGGTCTGCTGCTATGAAAGCAAAGAATAGGGATTCTACGGTCATTAAAAATGCAAAGAACAGATCACAGGCTGTAGTGCCCAATGCTAGAAATAATCTGAGTGACATTTTATTCGTCAGAAGGTTTCCCAAGGTTTTCAGTTCATTTCAGTCTACACATTCCTACCTTTAAATTTCTTTCAAGACACTTTTCTTCCTGTATACCTATCTGAAAGAAAGATTAAACATGCAAGGTTTCTTCGTTTCCAAAGCTCTCCACAAGCATGTCCATGAACGAGAGTTTCTTATTCATTTCTGTTACCATGGCACATGCAACACAGAGCAACCAGAGCAAAACTACTCATAAACACCCTGCAAAGCAGTAGGGAAACAGTTTAAATTCCCTTTTTCCCTACCAGTAGAGCACCTGAAATCTTTGAGAAGCCAATATGTGAGATTATTCCCCCCTGCAGCCCCCCAAAGACTCAAGGCCAGCTCAGATTCCCCACGGGGCCCAGGGGGAGATATCTCAGGGATAGGACCGGGATTACCAGAAGAGGCTCCTTTCGTGATTGAAGGTCTTTATTCATGGGGGTCCACGTGGAAAGAGAGCGAATGAGGAAATACAGGGTCTTATATACGGCTTATCTCTGGTGGGCTTTTTGGCCCAGGGCCAGTGGGATAGGGAAGGAGGGAAATGTCAAAGGGATTTCTCAACATTCCATACCCTGGGGTAGGGGAAAGCAGTTTCTTGGGGGAATTACAACAAATATGAAAGTCAATGCCCTAGTCATAATGTGAGGATGTGAGGAATGTRCAATTGTGAAAATTAATCTAAAATCACTTACAAGTAATTGTGAGGGATGTTTAAGGGCTCACCGGAACACCATGGAATGGTTTCATTCTTTATCCTGGTTTTAGTATAGTTCTGCATATGCCACGTAGGTATACAGTTACTACTGGCCAGAAGAACACCTTCTGTGTAAATGAGTCTCACCTGTCATGGTTCAGATACAAGATCCAAGTGCTTAAGAAAATAGAAAGCAATCTTCAAAGCTGAACAGCAAGTCCATATGGAGGTTGCCCCCTCCATTTTCAAAAGTCCAAAGATGTCACTTTGAACGTTCTGCTGTAGCTAAAAAAGATAGAATCCTCATAAACAAAAGCATCTTAGGTTCAGAGTGTACAGCTATCATAAGCTCAAGAATGAATTCCATCATGAAAGACTGAAATTCTTGCTTGCTTTTTGTAAGACTGATGTATTTTCTTTTTGCTATAAACTGTTCCTTCATTTAATCCTTTATTGATTTCAATTAAGTTCTCACCAGGTTTGCATCTCCAGCTGAAGAGGTTTTTCTCCTCATTCATCTGGCTTTTAGACTGTTCTTCGAGGTTTCAAATCCAATGAAAACCCTTCAGAGTGACAACAAAATATGGGCACTTCACTAGGAAAMAAACCTCCTGTAATCTGTCACTGTGAAATTCCTTTAAATTCTCTTTCTTCACAGTTGGAAAACACTAAATAACTAATCTAAATAACTAATAATAATTTTTCTCATTATTCTTCTTTTTGATTATTTTTATTTCTCATGATTGATTTTTTTCAAAAATTAATGATTCTCATGAAATGCTTTAAAATTGTTTTGAAAGGTTGTAAAAAAGGTGTTCTTTTCTAGGAGGGTGACAGGGAAAAATATCAATTTATGGCTAAAGAACTGTTCTGCAATATCAGAGATGTGTGCATGGCTAACTATTGCCACACACTTTCTGTGAGATTCTGAGCAACAAAACTTCTTGGTCCTTCTCCTATCTGTAAATGTCTGACAWGGCGTGTCCTGTTTCCTATGGTTTAGTACAAATAGATTTGTTAGGACAATATTGGTGGATACCAGGGAAGGCCTGAAAACACATAAATGTCTAGCTGTGCTCATTTATATGGCTGCTTTTTCAATAAGCAGAAATATTTATAGCATCAATAAGTACAAAATCTTTGCTTACATAATTTACATCCACTTTCAAAATAGAAGAGGTTGTTTCATATTTTTAATTTCAAGAGTTTGCTTTTATTGTAAAATTACACAATCTGGAGCATTTATCAGAAATRCACCTCAGAAATCTTGAAGAATAGTGATGTTTGACTGTAGTTACAAGAATTAAGATGGGATTTTTGTAATTATCCCATCTCAATTTCTGTTACTACACCAACTGCATATTTAACTCCAATAGCTCTTATGTTAAAGCTAAATAGCCTCTTTAACTGGTAGAAAGAGAGAACTGGGAAGATTCCTATTAAAAGATAACAAACGATCAAAAAGAAGGCTGTTTGTTTGAATAGGCCTCAGGAAGGGTCAGAGCAGATTACTTATTTGGTTAGGTAAATTCTGTACAGCTTGAAGTCAGGAGGAACTGAAGYGTTTTATGCAAAATCATGCAGAATTACTAATGTGACATACAGTCAGAGCTATACACAACTGCACATTTCCCTATGCCTCTTAYAAAATACAGTCCAGAATATCTGCAGGTGTTATTCATGACCACTGCTAGCATTTACAAATGTTAAAATGAGAAGTCTTTGTAAATAAAGTTTAGAAAAAAAGGGTAAAAATTGGAGTTTCTTATATGTACCTCTCTATTTTTCCTCTTTATAAAATGTTAGCTCCTGCAAAGGTTTTCAGATGCATAACTTTTTGAAATATGAACTGAAAAGCTTACTATGGCAACTTAGATCAGTGCAATATTGCTCTTGAAAGTGAGCCTGCAAGGGAAATGGCTTTCGGAAGAAAAATAATTTAAATGTAATGAAGACTCTTTAAAAAAATTTCCTTTTCTCATTCCCTGCAACACATACTCTCTAAAGGACAAAGTTTTTGCTATTATGAACAACTTTTAATTTGTATGTGTTCTGCTAGCTGTTGCCCAGGGTGATCATCAGTGTTTGGGCTCTTTTAACTACAGTCTCAAAGGTCTGCACACAGTTTCCTTCTGGTACAAGACTTCAGTGCACAGAATCTCAGCTATGGGGTTTTGAAAGGCCGCTAAGAATTGGGGGGAGAAAAAAAAAAGACATTAAACTTCAGAGTTACTGCTGTCTCAGCAGTATTTTTGGTCTACCTATGTATAAACCCCAATATTCAAAAGTATGCAGGCAGGAAAGCTGCACAAGGGATTTTCTTTGACATTCAGATTTTAGTGAGAGCAGTACAGTTCATGGTTAACAGTCTGCTAGGGTTTCAGGAATTCTCTCCATTTCCTTTATTCTTGCTATGAGCCACTGACTGATTTCTCACATTTACTCCTTGTATAAGTTWAATGTGCACAACAATAATTCCGTCATTTCATGAAATATTAATGAAAGCAAGAATGGGCAGGCACAAGCCATTGATTTATAGTCAAAATCTGCAGCAGTTTGCAGAAGTGTAACTGCTTCTCTTGAACCTTGAACACCAGATGAATGCTGAATTACTTGAAGTGTTTCAGTAACCTGAAAGTATAGGAAAGACRTAAGACCTCTAATCTGAAAAATACTCTACTTGCACAAAAGGTTTTTTTCTAATAGGTAAAGATAAATAAATAATGTGAACCTATGTCCTTTTCAAATCTAAAAATTTTAGTTCCTTTGTAGTCCTGAAATTTTCATATCTTAAAAGAATCATGAAGTACTGACTGTAAATTCATGAACTGCATTTGTAAGTAAATCAGATCTGATAGAGCTGGTGTTTTCTTGAAGCTAGGAGAATAAGCAGAAAATTTAARAAAAGCAAGTTTACAAAGTATCATGTAGAAAAAGCACACTACCTATCTTCATTACTCACTAAAATTTTTGAAGGAACTGATTTGATATTTTGCTTCTACTTGATGATCGATTGTTTTTAAATGTGTGATAAAATAATGTTTTCACCCTGTGTTTTTAATCAGGACTTTGAAGTGTGGTCAAACTCTGTCATCATCCCTTGGTGTGTGGAACAAGATTTTTAATAAAAAATTATGTCAATGAGTCTCCATCTCAGTATTTTAATAAATATTAAACTCTGTGAAACCATTTCCATGGAATCATAGAATGATTTGTGTTGGAAAGGGACCTTTGAAGACCTTCTAGTTCCAGCTTCCCTGCCATAGCCAGGGGCATCCTTCACCATACCTGTTTGTTTAAAGCTCCATCCAGCCTGGCCTTGAACCCCTCCAAAAAYGGGGAATCCGCAACTTCTCTGGGCAATCTGTTCCAGTGCCTCCCCACMTTCATAGTAAGGATTATTTTTTTAAACTTATTTTCAGTCTAAATCTACAACCCCCCCCCTTGGTTTAAAGCCATTACCCCTTCTCCTCTTACAGGGCCTGGTAAAAAGTCACTCTCTATCTGTCTTATAATGCCTCCTTAAGTATTGAAAGGTCTCAACAAGATCMCTCTGATGCCCTCTCATTTTCATGTCTCTTCTCTGGATGCATTCCAAAGGGTCCATGGCTTTCTTATGCTTGGGACCTCAGAACTGGATACAGTAGTCCAGCTGGGGTTTTGCATGAGCACAGCAAAGGAGTAGGATCATATATCTTGAAATGCTGGCCACAGTTTTTCCTATATAGCTTAGGATACAATTGTCTTTCTGGGCTGCCAGCACAGGTTGCCAGGTCACATTCAATTTTTCATTCATCAATATCYTTAAGTCCTTCTCTGCAGGGAGGCATTCAATAATCAGTCTGTACTGGTAGTGGTGATTTCACCAATCCTGGCACAGCACCTTGCATTTGGTGTTGTACTTCAAGAGACTCCCACTGACCCACTTCTCAAGCCTGTCAGGGTCCCTCTGGATGGCATCCCTTCTCCCATGGGATAGCTTGGTGTGTTCTCTAAACTTGATGATAGTGCACTCAATCCCACTGCCTATCTCATTATTAAAACCACTTCCATATGGAAAGTGCCATGGGGAAAATCTTCTCTCTCTGAGGGACACCACCTGTAACTGATATCCTTTGGACACTGAGCCATTGACTACAACTCTTTGGATGCTGCCATTCATCCAGTTCTTCATCCAATACTCCATGCATTAAATCCATGCCTCTCCAACTTAGCCACAAAGACTTTCTCTGGAGCAGTTTCAAAGGCCCTAAAGAAGTCACAGTAGAGGACAGTTTCTCTTCCCTTATTCACCAATTAYGGCCACTCTGCCGTAAGTCCCCAGATTTAGCCAGTCATTATTTTCCTCTTTGTAAAGCCATTCTGGCTGTGTTTAATCACCTCCTTGTCATCCACATGTCTTAACATATCTTCCAAGATCTGCTCCATGATCTTACAGGCACATCTTAGTTTGTAGTTTCCAGTCTTGCAGAACGGTTTCCCTCAGAAAATTAAAATTCATCATTACATCGTAATTCTACAAGCTCTCCAAGCTTCCAAAATCTTCCTGAACAGGCACAATTGTTAAGAAATAGTGACAATATTTTGGCATATCCAGACCACGACATAGAAAACACAACAGGAGCCCATGTCTTTCTCCTTTGTTAAGTCTCTTTTACATATCTTGAAAGCTGACATCTCTTGACACAGAGYACAATATCCTAGAGCCTTTCACAAAATAATGAACTATCTTTTAAAATGCTTCACTTTTTCTTTGAGGCTTCTCTTGTGCATCCAGGAGATTAAAGCTCTTTCAAGCTGGTTGGTAAGAGGAAAAAACATAAAAGGGCAATTTACTTTCTGTTATGAATCACCAGTTACACTGATAACCTAATATCTTCAAAAGTAAAGTATGTTATGTGTTAATATATATATGTGTGAGTGTAACACATTGAAATTTTGACTTGATATTTTTTGCCATCACAATTTGCTTCAAAATATAATTATTATAGGAAGCTAGTGTATCAAGAGACTTGCTAAGGCATATTTTGTGTGGAGTGCCTTTACATRAATATGCTAAGGCATACCAATGAATTGTCTAAATGCATCTAAATACATGCATTTATTCCTTCAGTTGGAGYCTCAAATGGCTGATTATTAAAATGTCACATCTTGATTTTTTTCCTTCATTATCTGCCTTTCCTTATATGATTTTGATCTCTGCTTCATTAAAGTCAGCATGTTTTGTACACAATAGTCAGTTATATTCTCTACAAGGATTCCTTCTCTTAGGACAGTCTGACCTTCAGCAACAGAGAACCAAGAGAGAAATGAATTAACTCAAATGCTGCAAGACCCTTTATTAAAGATTCTGGTAATAAATTGAAAAGCCTGCTAGGAAGCTCAGCAGAATTCAGTCTTTCTCCAAACTATGACGAAACCCTTAGGGACTCTGGCTGCAGCAGGAACCAGCTTCRGTGCTAGAAAATTTCACAAAAGCACAACAGTCAAGAAGTAGGACTCCGTATCTCCACTTCCTCAGTTTCTCACCTGCTACCCAGGCACCTAAAGGCTCTCTGCAAATTAAGAGAAGTGGTYTCCAAGTTCTRKAGAAAACAGGAGGGGAGCTGGTGGTGGCAGCAGGGTGAGGCTGGGTCCAGAGGGGCTGATGCCTATCACAAGAGAGATAGAGGCAAAATGACACTGATATCCAGGGATAGCACTCATTTTCATCCCAAAACAGCATCCTCCAGCAATCATCTGCATGGTATAGAATAGCCATTAATAATTTAAGATGTCCAAGCAAAGCTGTTTACTTTCTTCATCTATTTATTGTTCATTGCACATTGMAGAAGGAAAGTGTTCAAGTGGAAAAGAACAGGATAAAGCTTCTCTGCAGAACYGCATTTTATTTGACAAATCCAAGAAACAAAAAACGCACTTTCCTCTGGCCACTGCTAGGTAGTTACACACAAGGGCTCACCTTTGTGAGCTCATACAGCCTGCTCTAAAGACAGGTGAAAGATGGTATGTAAAAGCTCAGTAGAGCTTTTCTGGGAAGTATTCATCTGCTTTATGTAACAGACTTGTTGAGGTCTGAATGACACAGTTCAGGTAGTTGGATAGAAAGTGGGAGCTTAAACAGTAAAACCATTAGAATGAAATGTACATTTTTCTGCAGTGCTCTAAGCCAAGTGTCCAGGGAAATAACCAAAGGAAAATTTGTGCCTGTTAAAACCATCAGAGGATGCCAAAACCCCTGAATCTACTGCAGACAGACAGACATTTTGGGGATAGGCTTGATATTGTTTCTGGAGATCCTTGCCCTGCCCTTAGAAGAAAGTTTTCCAAGGAGAATCCAGGTTATTKCAATTGCCAGTGTATTGCCACCCCAGGTGGCAACTAAGCACCATRCAGCCACTCACTCCCCTACCTCCYCARATGGGACAGGGGGCAGAATCAGGGAAAAACCCAATAAACTCAAAAGTTCAGATAAGAACAGTGAATTAATTGAAGAAAAAAATCATAAAATAATAATAACATAAAAAGGAGAGTAGGAGAAACTGAAAAAAACCACAGGAATAGCAGGTGATACCCAACACCATTGCTCATCACATACTCATAGATATCAACAGAGTCCCTGGGCCACTCAGATCAGACCCTGTTCTGAGTAAGTGCTGCAAGTTTATACACATGACATGATGCTCTGAGGTATGGAAGATCCTTTTGGTCAGTTCAGGCCAGCTGTCCTGGCCCTGCTCACTCCCAGCTTCTTGTGCACCTGCTCACTGGAAGAACAAGGGAATCAGAAAAGTCCTTGACTTGGGRTAAGCACTACTGAGCAACAACCAAAACATCAGTGTGTCATCAATATTATTCTCATATTGAATACAAAAGAAAGCATTGTACCACCTACTAAGAAGAAAACTCTATCCCAGCTGAAACCAGTACACAGGGTCAAGGCTGAACTCTTCTCACCTCCARCAACAGAGATCAGAGAGAAGTATGAAAGTGTCCTTTGGTGGTATACAGTGACAGTGTCTTCTCCTCATTTGTACTCTTCTTTGGCACAGRTTTCTTCTAAATAAATCAAACATGTCAAAATATCACAAAAAATCAAGAAAACACTGCAATTTGTATTGTTTGAAACCGAGCAGGATCCCTGCTTTCAAATCACTCAAATAAAGCCTTAGGAGTTTCACAGATCAGCATTTAAGGGTCATTCTAGAATGCCATGACTTTTGTGTAATGTTACAATAAAAGTGAAAAATGCACAGTTACAGGAACATAGAAAATGATGAACAGTTGGCATAAGGGGCTGCTGTGTGAGAGCTGAGATAGCAGCCTTACTCATACTGTAACATGAATGAAAACTTCCACTTAAGCAAGGGAAGTTGCCTGCTTCAAGTTTTCATGCAAGCCCTTTATATTTCAGTATTTAGATCTTATTTACCTCTGCAAACAAATGCCACACAAATTAAATTATTCTAAAGAACACAAGGATTCAGTTAAGAAGTTTGTTCTGTGCTAACAACCCTGTGCTACTGCATTTTGTACACTCAGAGTCTGAGAAAAGTAGTAAGTACTAAAACATTCAAGACCTCAAGATGGATAATAATTTGTCTGACTGTTAACGTAATTAAAATAAGAATCACACTGTTTCACAATATAAACTCCAGCCTCGCTGACTGATTTGGTTTCTCCACTAATTCTAATTTTGGGCAGGAAGCTGTCCTCTGTAACAGTCACAACTTCTTCAATGTGTTCTGTAACAGAATTAGGGAAATTTCTAACTTTTGGGATACATGTAGCAGTGGTCAGAGTCAGTAAAAAAACCCTTCAAAAGAACTGACATTTCATACTTCTTTTTGGTTTCCCATTAGACTGGAACAAGACAATCAGTGGACAAATCCTTGTGAAAAAAAGCAAGACAAAAAGACCATCTTAATTCTGAGAAGATTTTGTAAGTTCAATCCAGCCCCAAAAAGAACAGATCACCTATTTCCTGTTGGCCTAGAATGGTTCTTACTGGTCATCTACATCAAATCACAAACCTCAGGAGTACAAATCAAAGCAATTCACTGGCAAGGTACTTTCAGCTATGGCAAAATAAGGTAATTTTATTTGACAGAATCATTTTGCACCCCTTGAGRTGCATTGCATAAACAATGTTCTAAAGTAATGCTATCCAGTTATATACAAGGCAGAGAAAAACAATGCAGAAAAGGCCCAAAGCAATTATTTTGTTTTGGGGCTGATCCACTGTATTTTAATAAGAACCGTCCCAATTACATAATGACTCTTCGGGGTCAGCAGACAATAGTGTTGTCTTAATTTAATAAAATTTAGTTCATTTCTCCAGAAATGCCCACACTTCTTGAGATAAAGACCTGCAGCAYGATAAAGCATGTGTGACAATTATAAACCGGAAATCAAAGTGCACAGCAAAGCTGGCAGTGTTTTTCCTGCAAAGAGCACATTTAACTAGTGCAGTTCTTAAACCACTTATGTCAAACATGTTATTAATGAGCACCCAAGTTCACCCAGAAATGCAAGCTGCAGGACACAGCCCAAGGCACCCACAGATTTAGGYTGAAGAGTGGTGAAAAAAGGGATAGCTTGGTCTTCATCTTCCCATTAGCTACAGTTTCTCCACCACACAATCAGCAGTGGAAACAGCTTTTTTCCAGCTGCTTCAGTTCATATGTTGGATCTAGCTGGCCTTTCCTAATGCAACCACACAACATCCCCCTTCTGCTGAGCTTCCTGTTAAAATATGGGGCAGAGGAAGACCTCACTTCTCCCTCCCACATACCATTTGCTCTGAGCATGCACTTACCTCAGTGCGCGATTTCCCTTCTCATTCCCTGCAAGAGCCTGTCTTGTATCCAGCAGCAGATGTGTGTTGGCTCCACACCAGCAGATGTCTCATGCCTGCCACTATCAAGGTGCCAAGGCAGAGCTAACGAGCCCCCCAGTGTGATTGCACAAATTAACTCTGGGTGCTGTGGGAGCCATCACTGTGCAAGACCCTCTCAGAAAGGCCTTAAGAACAACCTGCATGGAACAGCCACACTGGACCTCAAAAGCAGTGAGGTAAAACCCATGCCATTTGCAAATCTAACCAGTTTCAAGAGAGATGTCACACTGTGGCACTTGTTTCCCACAAGTCTAGCAATAGAGCAAATAGTGAGTTCCTACCTAATTTTCTCCATTTTCTCCTGCAAACYACTCTCATCTATTCACCCAGCTAGCAAAGAACTGTATTATCACTTCTCCTCGTGAGAAAAGATGCTGGTAGTTGAAGAGGATTCTGTTACAGCACCTCTGAATAAATTGCTTTAAATAAAAAAAATCTTCTTTCAGATGTAGTTGTCCAAAACACAACTTCTATGCAGTGGCATTTGCCTACAACCCTTTGTCTCCATGATYACTTGATAATTATAAAAACAAGTACTGCTGAGCAGTTTGCCACCAGYTCAAAATAGCCTTTCCTTTAGAGTCATGAAGTTTAAGCTATCAATTCCCTTTTCCCTAATTTCAGTTCTTTTTCCCTTACCTCCCCACCAACTGTTGGAAAACTAAGAATCAATGCAGGAACTTCTGAGTTTTTAACAGATGTCTCATTGCCTCATAGTGCCCATTACTCAGCCTTAGGAGCTGCTTTGTCCAATTGCTTTCCATCCTGATAAAAACAACTGTTTCAATCATTTGAAAGAAAAGGCAATACATCTGATTGCACCCTGCAGCTCATACACCAGGTTTGCTCTGAGTGATACAGACCTGGGCTCTGCAGTAAAATGGCTAAACCCTGCCTTCTAGAAGAACAGTCTGCAGCCATTTTACTTAGTACAATAACCTAGTGCTCTGGGAGGAAAGGGTTTGGCAAAAGAGTACTTTTCTTCTTCTGGTGTTTCTTTTTTGTTTTTGTTTTTGTTTTTTTTTTTAATATTAGCACTTCCTATAATGTATATAGTATATCTATAATAAGCTTGTTTATAATAAAAAACTGAACTACAACAAAATACTAGGATTATTTCACAGAGCTACAATGCTCTTGCTGATCTTGAGGTCAGTTTTTCTTAATTCAATGGCAAATTTCTGGAAGAAACCTGGGTAGTCTATGAAGCTGGATGTAGTTTTCAGTCCCTACTGTATCCAAGTGTATAACTCTTACATTTGCCAGTACATGAAAGTAAAATCTGAACTCAGGCTATTCTTTCTTATCCTTCCATTTGTCAYAATTAAGTGTTTCTTGACTAAGCTTTTTGGAAGAGTTTTCCTGTGAGGAAAGGGTGCAAAGTAGAACTTACTATGGCTCCCTCCTAGAACAGACAGCAAGGAATCTGCTGCAGTATTCAAAGTTACAGGGTTTATAAGTATGCTCTCAAACTCAGGATAGCTCAAGCTCAGTCTTACAATTTCTCTAACCCTTAAACCCAATTCCTTACCAGCAAAAATTGAGAGCACCTGAAGAAAATAGCCTCTTTCATTCACTTGGGAAGAAATGTATTTTCCTGTTGAATTCATTATTTATTGAAGTGAAAGTATAGTCCCAAATTCCTTACCCTTAACATATATTCTCTATTTAGCCTTTCCTTGCAAGTGTTATTCAGCAGGCTCAGATCACACATAAGAGAAGTCATTCAAGGATGGCAAGAACCATAATAGCTGTCCATCTAACAGTGCCATAATGCTYTCACAGCTCCATGTATGAAACAGAGAAATAGAGCTAATGCACCTGTGGCTTTCCTAAACAATGTACTTGTTCTTTAAAATTAAAGTGTCTCCATAGCAACTTTGAGGCATCCAAGAAGAGAGAGGAAGGAGAGTATTTTTTAAAAGCCATGGAGTGGATTTAAACCCCATTGTACGACAGGACTGAAAGCACAGACCACTTGGTAAGAGCATGAGTATGCGGACTGAGTGAACTTGCAATATGTTGACCAACATCCATCTCAAGAAAATTATTCTGTAAAAGTCAGCCACTGCTTCTGTTTCCAATAGTCTGGCAGGGAGCAGCACAAACAGTGAGGCAGCACCATCCAAAAAAAAAACAGAGCCCACAGCAGCAGAGCAAGGTGAGCAGAGATGGGTGGGTGMAGGTGATCCAGATTTCCTGAGACCCAGGCTACCAGGACAGGTCTGCTGGGGCAAGGCAGGTCCAACTCAAGCTTGGAAAGCCAGGTCACTGAGTAGGGGTCAGGAAAGCATGAAAGACAGCATAGGAAAACCTGCCACRTAGCTCAGGCAAATACCAAGAGCAGCTTAAAAGCAGCTCCTGAGCAAAGGCAGGACGTGCATCTGCTGACATGGCCTGACAGCTTCATTATCAAAGCTGGCCTTGAACCCMGGCAGTGTAAGCCTGGGAGAGGGAGATGTAATGTCCTCAGGCCCCTCACAGCATCTACTTATAGAGCCTAGGAAAGCTTGTCTGCAGCTACTTAAATCTCCTGAGGGCCAGGGGAGAGATTGCAATGCTTTGTACCTTAGAAAGGAATGTGTCGCGCTGCCTGCCCGCTGGGGACGGGCAGTGCTGATGGCTCACAAACAGCGTGATGCCATCTGCTTCARGGAGGCCACACTTGCTCCTCTGTTGTCATTTTTTGCAAGCCCCAAAATGCCACTCTCTCTGAAAGTCTATATTTTTTTCTGACATATGGGAACAACAACAACTAGTATAAATAATGGCAGATGTTTCTAAGTGAGACATAATGTCTTTAATAAAATCATTCTAATGAAAACATTATTTCTCTCCACAATGTCTGCTAGATTGTGCTTTAAGAAAAAAAGATGGAACCCAAGTCTCTAACTACCCTAAAGACTAGTTTTGCTCAATAACATACTCTGGGAT
>CADDXX010000101.1:1007612-1017657 GCA_902810485.1 Alauda arvensis
CTGGGATTCCTCTGCAGCCCACATGCACAAGTGTGTCTTTCTCACAGAGAGCTGTAGGGAGGCTCTTTGCCTGAGGTGGAGCTGAGCTACTAACTCATCCAGATCACACTGTTCCCATCTCTCAATGAATATGCAAGGTATAAATTTATTTAAAAAGCAGTGACAAATTTTCTGTAGCAGAAGAACAGGGCTTTGATAAAATTACCTTTGATGCAGTTAAAAATACTTTATTATGTGTGTCAGTTGAGAATTAATATTAATCCAGTGGAGCACCCTTGTATTGATTAATAGCTCACCTTCAAATCATATTCATTACTTTGCTTCTTATTACTTCAGTATTTTCTTCTCTTAATTCCTCTTTTTCTTAACAGTTAAAGATCCACAGGTCAGCCTGATGAAAACAGAGTGAACACTACACAATCTGCTCATTTGAAGGCAGCACTGAACCAGCTGTTTCAACTTTCTTTTGGGGATAACTCTTCATTGGTAAGGTTAATAGTCCTTTTCACTAGGTTTTTTTTTTTTTTTTTTTGTCTATTCCTGAAATTCAGACATTTCAGGAATAGACAAAAGCCTTCTCAGTGAGTGGACTAATAGTCCAGATATGGGAAAAGAACAAATAATTCACAGAAAAGGAAAAAAGTAACTGTAGTAAAAGTGAACTACTTGTTCTTGTTATTGTGCTGTGTTCTTTTTATCTACTACAGTTCAGAACAGGACATGTGCCTTTGGCAGTGTCACTGCCACTGCATACAGATTCAGGTGATGTTGCCTGCTGTTTAGGAGAAAGGGACTGGAGCTCTCGTCTACTCTTAATTTCTTGCTCTGTCTTAAGGTTTGACACTACAATTTTTTTACTCTGCAAAAGAAAGCAATAGTAACTCCRTTAAGCACTGAAGGGTATTTGGTTATAAGATGGTATATAATCACATCATGCATCTGAAAAATACTTACAAGCAAGAGATGGTTCTCTGCACGTATGTAATTACTTTCAATCAAAGAGGAGTAACCTATRCTTCAATTCATAATAGTACTACAGTTCTGCCACATCCAATTTTGTGTTTGAAGGTGAAATTTCATGCTTATGTGATCAGTTACATCTTTGATACAGGACTTTGTTGTGTGTTTTACCATCATGATCTGATATTTTTTGGTGACTTTATTCTCTCTGGACTGGAAAGAAAAAGGCAGTTTTGGTATATTTTTGTCAAGGCAAAATAAAAGACTTATAATTTATTTCTATCATGGGCCTTTTTTCTTGCTATTCATTATCATCAATGTAATATGTCCAACAGTTTCAAACAGATATCAGAATCTTTTATAGTCTGAATATAACCTAGTATTTTCTTCTTCTCTTTACTGTCCTCCCTGGTAACCTTGCACAATTCTTATGTACCTTAGTAAAAATTTGAATTGGGCTTCAGAACTGGAACAAAACATTTGGCTTTCAGCAGAGGAAGCACCTACAGTGGGATGTGCAAAGCAAAGTAGCTGTGCCAGGGGAGCATGGGCAGTGCTCCTTCGTAAGTAGGTGTTTCTAGGTCTGACCCATATGACAACCCATGCACGCAAAGGCAGGCTGAATTTCTTTCCTTGCCATTATTTCTCACACCATTTCTACAAATGGGGAAAGACCAAAAAACACTACGTGCAGACAGAGCAATAGGTCCTGCTCAATAGGAACAGGAGCCAGGAGTGTCATAGCAGCCCTCCTGTAAGAGGATAGAAGTGAGCTGAGGCACAGACTTATTTGTCACAGCATGAAAAGGGTCCTAATTCATTCCTCTTTACAGCTCAGCTGTCCTGACTCAACTATTCAATGACTCTGGCTGCAGCAAGACCTACAGCCTCTGACTGCTGGTTATTTCCTGCTGAACTATGACTGCATATATTGATTTGCAGACTCTGAATGCAGGCTTTTACCTGGCTGGACTGTGACTGCAGGTTCCAACAACCGGCTCTAACTGCAGAGCCAGACTGACCTCACTGCAGTGATTCTCTTTCCTCAGGATTCTTCTTCACGATTCACTCTTCCTCAAGGTTCCCGTTCCTTCACAATTTCCCCTTACCAGCTAACCCACTCCCTTTCATCACACTCATCTTTATTGGCTATAGCTGTGACTCATCAGGGGTGAGGCTGTGCTGGATAATTAATACAGCTGTTACTTATCAGGGGCAAGGTCACCTGTGTTTCCTTCTCCTACAAGAAGTACCTGTAGCTCAATAATGGGAGTACAGAAACACAGAGAACCAAACAAATACATCTGGAAAAATAAACTCTGCAGGAAAATGTTAGGTGAAAATCTTGTCTCTTCATGTGAATAAGAAAAAAACAGCCCACCTTCCTGAACTAGGAGTACCAGGGCAAAGTGTGTAAGGGGAGAAAACAAGTATCAAAGCTGACTATTGTAGAAACTTCTTATTTCTGCAGGAAAAGGAGAGAATACTGAGAACACTGAAATCACATGACTATTCAGTTGAAGTTTTCATATTCATATGTCTGCCTTGATGTGCTTTGAATACTGCAGAATATCCTTTGCTGCTGTTATTTTTCTCTGAATTACTGTAGCTGACAATATCAGGACAATAATTTCCTACTGAATAAAATAAAAGCAGGCATTAGGATTAAATGTCCCTTGATAATTTCCATGTGGTATTAGTTTTAGATTCAGTGAAAAAAGTATATAAATTATTCAAGCTGAATAATACTGTGCAATATTTCAGGATGTTACACAAAGCTAGAGAAGCACAGAAAAACCTGAAAAAATAAGCCCCTGAACATTTTATGTCTACAATTCACACTCACTTTGCACTGCTAGAAAGAGTCTTTTCCATTAGCTGGCACACAATCTGTGGTACAGCAGCCTTGAAAATGTGCTCAAGCAGTCTCAGGATTTCCACTCTCCATTTTATCATTTATATTTCCTACCAGAATAATACAAATATCCCTGTATTCCACCAGTTTTTCATTCCATGATGTGGGTATTGCTACTTCTTTAGGCGGTTTGCAAGTGGGCTGTGCTGCTCTGAACAATAGCTTTGATGGTAAGTGTTCAGAAATAGGGGTGAACAATGAAAGACAGGGGTTATTATTCAGCACACCTGCATCTTCCTTCCTTTAATAGCTGATCCAAAAGGATATAGACAGAGACAGAAATGCATTTACCTTCAATTGTAGTGAGGAAAATGAGCTTTAAGCAAGCAGAGGGTGAGCATTGCTTCTTGCTGTTTAGAAGGGGTTAAAAATAAGCCCGTATTGACAACAGGAAGGTGCAGTTTGATTATTAGTAATCATTTATCTCAGCTTGGTCAGTGTGTGGTGTAAGTTTTCAATATGAAAAAGTGTCACAGCTAATGTCTTTTTTGGTTTATCTCTGTTAGTTTATTGTTTTTACCTGGAACAAGTAAAGACAAGTAGAAACACTATGGCTTTCAAAATCGCTCATGAGAGTGTCAGACATTCTCATGTAAAATGGCACTCACCCTCTCTTCTAAAATTCTATTAGTTCCTGCCTCTGACAGTCCATCAGATTTTCAGCTTGAAGAGATGGCATTTTTTCTGCTCCGTCTTCTCTGGTGGTCATAGATAACTGAACAGGTATCTCCCTTCTCCAAAGAAATCTTTCAGAATCACAACAACACATACTTTCATTTGGAATCATGGGGAACCATTACCTCTCACAATTATCATTTTCTGAAAAAGACAGGACTGATCCTCAGAAGAAAAAGCACCAATCCAACCTGGGCTATGGGAAAATTTGAAAGCAAATGTAAGTCTTTTACTTCCCTGCTGGAGTCTCCTGTCTCAAAAACACATGCTATTCTAGTATCCTGCAGGGATAGATCCACAATTTTCAGGCTTACAGTGAGCCAAGTTCCTGCAATTCTGTGTTACTGAATAAATACCTATCACAAATAAAACAGCAAAAGAAGATGCTTATAACCAGTAAAATCAGTTTTGCAGTCTTTTTTTTTCCTTGAAGAGGGGGGAAAAACATATTAATTGAAATGCGAGAAATTATAGAGTAATACCTCTTGGTCTTCACTTACTGAAGCAACAAGGGAAAATTCGAGAGTGGGCAGAGGGTCAGTAGCAATAAGAGCAGGAACAGCCTCCTCTTTTGTCATGGTCATGCAGGCTGTTTAGAARGGTTAAAAGAGCAGGCCAGTATCCACAAATACTTTGAACAGTTATATCAAATTGTTTTCATCTAGTGGGATAACACTGAAATATCCTTTCAATATCTATTGTAAGGTAAAGAATGTCAGAAGTACTAATTTTATTTTTTAATTTCAGAAGTATGAGTTGTCTCWTTTTTGTTGCACATTTTTGACATTTCAATCTGCAAGGAAAAAGAGGTCAGGTAGGAGAGAGGAAAACAAAAGGGACACACATACTCTGCACATAGAACAGCCACATAATCTGGACAGGTAAAGATTTGTCATTATGAGTTCCTTCCCACTCAGCTTATTCTGTCATTTTGTGATTTTCTACCATGAGGATGATGTGAAAAAATACCAAATGCACACAAGGACCAAAGTATATTTGTGGAGCACTTCCACCTTTCTCTACTTCAGACTCTGTTTCCCCCTTCTCCAACTTCCATGACACAATTTACAATTCTAGGTCCATTTTGGCATCTTTGTTGTCAGCTGAAGCTGACATCTCATTCTCTGATCCTGGACAGAGTGAGTTTGATGGTAATACTGAAAATTTCAGATTTGTCTGAAAACTACAGAAACACWATTAGAAGGTCCAAGACTGCTCTTACTCAGCTCTGGACACACTTTCCTTCCCAGTTACAAATAAAAATACTTTACAATTGATGTGATAAAGAAGAGAACATATTTCTCCCAGCAATATGGAGATCACTTCCTGTTCTTCATGTTACTAACATGTTCACAAGATCGAGAAATGTTAGAGACAGCTAACTTGGTTGTTGCTTCCCTACTACCTTTTTGTTCAGATGTTGTTCTTTGATAAGCACTGCTACAGAACACAGGACCTTYGTTACCCAGTTTTCCAGTCTAGTACACTGTACATAGGCATACAACCATGAGAAAAAAAAATCATATAGTAAAATGCAGTTCAGCATCCTTTTTAAGGATAAGGTGGTAGAAAGTTTTGGAACAAGACCCAAATGGAATTCCAGTACCTTGGAAGTGGTACTGGTCAAATAGAGATTCTCCTTTCTTCCCTGTTTTTTTTCTCATAACACAGGAATTCAATGCAATCAAAAATCTTTTCTGCAGCAGAGTTTCAGTTTCCCAAAAACTCAAGACAATGTATATTTAGGAATGTCAGTGTATTGTTGATTAAGTCCTTTAAAATTTCTTTAAGCAGTAAAGAAGGTATTAAACAATATTTTTAATTGAAAAGAAATAAAATATATTGTAATATTGAAGTCTTTGAAATATTTTAGAGATAACATTCTCTGCTTCTCATTGAATAATATTTGACTTTGAATATGATTTCCTGCCTCTGTCCACTTTGCATATCCTRAAAGAGTCATTTTTGGAGAGTCATATTTGAAAAGATGACCACATCTGTTACTACAACAAAATACGTGGGTACAACAGCTTCTCTATAGCTACACACATGCACAGAAGTTCACACCCCTCCAGTTTTGCAAAGACAGAAGACATGTTAAAAACTGTGTGTATGYCAAAATGTAATGCTAAGTTTAGGTATTATTTTTGTTCTTATTCTTTAATAGCAACATATTAACTCTAGGGGAAAAAAAGGCCTATTTTTTCCTTTGCTCACAACTGCAAAATAAACGGTAAAAATCTACTTTGAGAAGTGTTTCAGAAACTAGCTTTAGTGATATGACATTGTCACCAACTCATACAATAGTCAGGAAAACACAGTCCATATCTAATAATAACAAAGTTACACTGTGTATAGGCAGTGCTGGCAAATGGGCAAATGTGGGTTTTTTATAACCATTTTGACTTGTCATGGGCATCTAGATGGAATTTACTTCTAGGGGGGTTTTTTTGATAATTTAGGATTTTGGAGGTTTCAGATGGATAATCTTGTTCTATAAGGATCTTCACCCAAACACTTCACRTGTCTTCAATGACTTTGTTTATGAGAGTCTTGAGGCTGCATCAATATCTGCCTGTGTATTTGACTAAATGTGCAGATGCAGACAGCATCTAATTAGCTGTAGTGTTTACCAGACATTCATACAGTGCTCCTCATAAAAATATCATTCGATGATAACATGGGCTTCACTTTGGCACAGAACAAAGCGTTGCTTGGTATTTTTTAAGGCACTGCTCATCTGTGAAACACAACCTTCTCTGTTAGGAACACACTTTCTCCCAGTGAGAATGACTCYCCCTGGGACACAAAGCTYRTGGACCACTAACTGTACCCTTCTTSTCCCCTTCCTTCCCTTAAACTAAATAAACTGAAGTAATAACGTCTTTCTTGAAATGCTTAATCATTCTTCTTCTGTCTCCTTCACCAGGAAGAAAATGCCCTACGGACTTCGGCAAAGCTGTTGCTAAAGAACATTTGAAGAAATACATGAAGTCAACACATGATATAAAAGTGGTCTGCATTTCAGTGTCTYTGTTGCTGTGGCCACACTGGACTCAAGAGACAGGTGTGGTAAGCAGGTTTGACTTCACTCCTTACATCTGATACATCTTTTTCAGTGAATTCCCTACTGACCACTCCTAGGAGTAATAAAAAGCCTCTAACTTACCTTTCACTTCCCAAGGACCCCTCAGTGTGACACTCATTTATCAGGCTACTGGCAGGCAGTGGGCCCCAGAGAACACATCCAGATTTGACCTGCTGGGAGACCTACTGGTTCCCTGTAAGACCACGCACCCACTGATCCTTTTTGAGAAGCAGAATGGAGAAAAGGGAGCTCAGCCATGCCTGGGTGTTCTGCTGGCATGATGCCCAAGGTACCATGGGACGTTGGCTATAGGACCTTGGAAGTGGTACTGGTCAAACAGARATTCTCCTTTCTTCCCTGCTTTTTTCTCATAACACAGGAATTCAAAYGAGTCTCATTTTGCATGTGAAGTAGCCGATTGGAATTTTATTCCAAAATGCTACAACACTGCCAAGAACAATTTGTGYGGTTATTCACAGGAAGAAGACCTATGTGATTTCCTCTCCTCAGGAAGAATTAATAGAGTAATTTGAAATTAACAGCTGTTTAAAATTAAGAAGGYCTTTAATGTCCATGAACAGCAGGGCTTCTTTGCTGTTCTTGACCTTTTAATGATCATCATGCCATGAAACTTTAAATAAAAGGTTTCATTAAAAACTACCACAGCCATGACCCAGAGAAAATTGAGTTACTCTGTTTTCTCGACAACTGGTTCTCAGAATCAGCACAGGAGAAAAGTAGTTCAGCGAAATAATGGAATGCATACAGTTTCTTAGAAAAAAAAAATGCTGCTCTCTGACAAAAATAAATCCATTTATCAGTCAAGAAATCAGGATGTTCTTCAGAAAGAAATGGTAACTCCTTTACTAACAACAATGAACCATGGAAGAAAGGAACCCATAAGACCCACTTGTGAACATGTTAAGACAATTACACCAATAGATAGATTCTCCTGCTCCCAGGCTTCCAAACATCCCTCTGTGTTCATCAATTGTCAGCAGCTAATTGAGACTTGTGTTACTCTGTATCCTAAATAACTTTATAACAGTCCCAGCAAATCTATTCCCTGATGCTAGAGCTCAGATGGCCCCCTGTGACTGAACATGTTGCCTTGGAGAAACGGTGTTTTGGAAAGGACCTAACACATYATCACAATTGCAATTACATGTTCCCTATCTACATATTGCCAAGATAAGTACTTTACTAGACTGTTATTATCTACATATCTGCCAGTCTTCTACATTTGACTCCTTGCAAGCTGAAGTAAATGAGTATGAAAAAAAGCAAATAATCTTAATTTTCCAGGTCACATGGGCAGTAACAGGGAACCCCTGCAGCTTCTTTTCTTAGCTCATTTCCCTTGCTACAAAAGRAGCCTGACTGCGTAATGCAGACAGATGAACCAGGGGATGTTAAACTATCAGTCATGTTGAAAATAATAATTGCAAAGCTAAAGATCAGCAACCMCTCACAAAGCTGTTCTAGAAAAATTTGCAGAAAATGCTGAAGATTTGGGCAACTGACTGTTCATGAAGTTTGATGAGTAGCTTCTTTCTGAAAAGAAAGCCCATTAATGTATTTTAAGGGCTAACCAAGATTTTTAAAAATTTATTTATTTTACGCTATATTACTTTGTTTACTTTGCTAGAACCTTTTTCTAATGCTCTAAGCCTCACCATGAACTATTTCATACATAGTTTATGAATCTGTTATTTCAGTATTCTTCTTTGGATTAAATATCTTCTTCCTGCTGTTGTGTCCTCCTTTCCTCTTCATCCCCAATTGCCCTCCTTGAAATAGACCCTGAAACAATAATGACAATTGAACCTCAGCTTCTGTTTCCCTGGGAAAAAACAATAAAAACTTTAAATTGCTCTTTTTAACAGCTATTTTGTTCTCTTCTTCATTGTTGTAGATCTTAGGTGCTTCTGACAGAGTACTGATTTATTTTTTGCCTTGCCTTAGCYGGATAGTATCCATTTTCATCCTTTTCTTGCATGACTCATATTAAACTCGTTTAAAACAGTACCAAAAGTCTTTTGGCATCTATTTTACTTTGTGTCTTTCGGGGCTGTCTTGGTGGATTATATTTGAGTAACACATTACTATTCTTACTCAAAGCAGCTGTTGAATTTCCATATTCCAGCTGGCATTCTTGTTCATCCCAAAGCATAAGTCTTGTAGACTGCATTACTGAATGCATTACTTTTATTTTACTCCCATTCTAATAGCTATCCAATTCTCCCTTCATGTAGAATTTTGATTGTCATGTTCTGATAATATCTTCCTCACTTGCATCATTGTAGTTCATTAATGACTTTCTGGTTTTAATACATTAAAGAYAGCATTCACTATTAGTTAGCTCATCTAAGTTAGTTCACTTTTCCTCTCTTTCTGGGTTAAGTCATGCTCACTCTTCATCTCAAATGACAAAGTGATTCTGCTGGTAGAAGAAAATGCAGGGAAAGGAATGATCCATCTTCATCARTGGCTTGATTTCTCTCCTAAGTTTTATAAGAGACCAGAATTTACAGTCATGTTTAGAAGTGAACAAAGAATTGGGATCAGACTGAATTGTTTTGAAAGGGAGTCCTTTCGGTCTTCTAATTCTATTTGCTTCAGGAGAATTAAAATTGTAAATTTACTTTTACAAGGAAAACAAAATTCAGGTTTTTCGTACTGAAGCTCATCTGCTCTCTCAGTAAATTTGGAAATTCTTCCCAAAGTTTGTACTCCCATGAAAATATATAAAGTTTTTCTCCATTACAGTGTTTCTAGAAAAAACAAAGACCTGTGCTTTATGATAAATATGACACAGATGTCTGCTGAAACCAGTGGAGGGAAATCATCCACTGAGAATTCAAAGCAAAATCTTGGAAACTCAGACCCCAGAAGAATTAATCCTAAACAGTGGTTTACAAGCTGAGCAATCCAATTATTAACAGGGCCAGAAATTTGTATTCTAACTACAGTGTATGCATTTTCACTCATCTAGAAATTATCATAAGGCATACTGGGTCAATGTTGCCGTCCATTCCTTCTAATTTCAGCTCATCAGACAAGAGGTCCAAGAGCTTATTTTAAAAAATGACCTCAGTATATTTTTATTATATTCTCTCCTTTAAACTCAATACTTGGTGCAAATAGTAGTGCAACCTTTTGCTACAGGAACAGGAATATCCAGATAAAGTCCAGTATKATGGAGGGAGGCAGGTTATCTTTTAATTGGCCTCTACTGTTTCATCAGTGTGCCTGAAGCCGTAGAGCTGTATCAGACTATATAGTTGCGCAGAGCAAGGGTCTGACAGTAAGTTCATCAGACTAATTGGCTCTGCTCTATGGAAAATCTAAGATGGCATTGGCTTTAAAAAGACATTTTAGCATAAATTGATACATTTGGGAAGAGC
>CADDXX010000101.1:1018481-1048263 GCA_902810485.1 Alauda arvensis
AAGGAAGGAAGGAAGGAAGGAAGGAAGGAAGGAAGGAAGGAAGGAAATTAAAAGAACACAGTAAGAGAAGGAGTCTGAGTTGAAAAGGAAATTTCAGATAATTTGATAAGATTAGTTGCACCTTCCTTCCATGATTAATTCTGCATTCCAAATAAAAAGAAGGCATTTTGTGGAAACTCATAAAAGTACAACAAGCTTGCCCTCTCTTTCAGCAAGGGGTGCTGCACTGCAAGCAAAATTATCAGAAACAGCTCTCTGCATTTTTTTTTTTCTGTGCCTTGGCCACAGAAAAAAAAAAGTGAGAATCATCAGCCAAACCCAGAGCACTAGACACAGTTCAGTAGCATGACAGATACACAGGCACACTCTGGTGATTTCCTCCTTCATGGAAAACACAAAAAGAAAACACTGGAATATTCATTGCAATGCCTTTACTCATGCACACTCCCAAGGCTTAGTAGTCCCCCCTCTACAGAATAAAAAAAAAAAAATTAAAGATAATTTAATATCACCTTTGTTTTCTCATTCCAAATTCAAGATTAGTAGTAGAGGAGAATCAGACAGAGGTCGTACTTACCACAGCTTCTTCTCTTGAATATCAAGAATCTCCCGGCATTAAAGGATTGTCTGGGAGATAAAAGGTTTGGGTGTTCAATGTATTGCCACCACACTGYAAATAAATACCAGCTTTTGCAAGGATTTAACTCCAGACATTTCCAAATACCAGTCTGTATGTTGCCTGGTGTAAGTCATCAGTAGCTGATCTCTGACTTCTGAATGATAGCTCATGGATATGAGATCAGTTCTAAGTCAGTAACCATCACACAATTTGGTCAGTTACCATTGTATATATTTTTGTGTTTTATTATATAGAATGTAATTCTTCTGAATGCAGCCATTGTGATCTATCTTTGGTTCATAATTGCAGACCATTTTTCTTTATGCTTCACAGACGAGAGTGTTTCAAAAATACAATGAATTCTTAATATCAAATCTAAAATTTATTTCTTTAAATTAATATTAAACTAATTTYTTTAAAATTTATCTTTCTCTTTATTGCATATTTTTAGCATTTTTTGTAATATCTRTCATAAATGGTTGTTTCCCATGTTTAACAACTGCACAGGGCCCCTCCCAAAAAATACTGTATTGCTCATTGGCTTTCTGTGTCAGTTTTTAATGTCAAATCTTTATGGTTTCTACCTTGCTTTCACTTATTTTGTTGTTGCTTTTTTTTTTTATTTTCTTTTTTTGTAACTAAAAGAGCAGACCTTTCATATTTTTTGGCATTTTTACAATCTGGTCAAATTAACACAGGTCTTTGAGACTCTGTACCATGTTCTGATTCAAATGCTTTTTGTCACATACATTACTCCACAGGAAAATCCTGTCAGTGCAGAATATCTAGATATGTTTGTGACAGGTTTCACATATGTGATAGTTGCTCTTTATACATCATTGCATTTAAACCTCTTTGGGTATTTTTTTTACTCATCGCATGATCTGTCTTGAACAGCTGTCCAAGGTTGGCTGCAGTTGCATGAAAATGAAAAGAGAAAGGTCATTATTTATCATGAAACTGAAGGTGAAGAATGTAAAGAAATCCATGGGGCTTTATGTCCAAAGGTGTTAAATCTTATAAAACACCTTGAGCACAGCTGGTGTCACACCTGCTCAGYAGCATTTAAACTGTCTAGAGAAAACTAAGGAAGCAAAATATTTCAAAATCAGTTATGATTTACTCACCTATTGCTAAAGTCTAACTTAAAAAACCAAATTTTCAGAAATTATCTTGGCAACAATTGTCCCAAATCCTAATTTACCAAAACATCTCCAAACTCTCAGAGGCAGAGCAAACTCCATTGTGTCATTGGACACTACAGGCACTGCTTTTCACTGGAACTGAAGATGTGCCCTGTTGGAGTCTTCAGAGTCTTTGAGCAATCCAAAACCAGGTTAGTGAAAAGGAAGGTGAAAAGATCCTGTTTTCAGGAGTAATGAATCAGAAGGGGGAAAAAACATTTAAAGTTTTATTCTTTATTCTTAGCATTTCTTCAGTCTTCAATAGGGTATGCAGTCTCAGTGGAAAAGGGCAAAGCAAGGCACCTTCCCAGAATTGCCAAAGAACTGGACTAGCATGAGAAYGCAAGAAAAAACCAAAACTAGTTTAGAGATTTGAAGTTCAGGACCTCTACAAGGGCACATGTAGGATATAAGGATARAAAGGAACTTCTGCACTGGGGCAATATGAACAGGAGTACTGCTGTGTTTTCTTAAGCATACAAGAGTTTGTGTATTAACACTCAAAAAATGAGAACTGGGCATTAATGATGGGCAGGAGGGAACAGAATATTTTTCACAGTTTTATTTCCATTAAAAAATGAAAGAGGAGTGGATAAACAAAGTGATGCCCAAGAGCAATGGTGCCACTTTGAGAAATGTGTGACATTACATAAGAGCATTCATGAAGTCAGAARCAAAGAAACAGATGACAAATTGTGACAAAAGCAGGCAAGTCCCCAGATTCACCTTTTATTCCTATCCCTGCTTTGATGCATGTAACCATGCACTGAGCTAGAAACCACAATGGTCAACAGACTCACAAATTCACCAAAACCCTGCATCTAGCTTAATAAATATTTGGAGTTTTCACTTGAACACCTTTCCTCTTTTTAAAATTGTCTTAATTTCTTGACATCAGTCAACCTTTTTTTTTTTTGTTCTTGTGATTTTTCTTGCTATGGCATGTGCAGCAATTTTGAAAACCAGACCCCAGGTTTTCAGTCTTTTTCCTTCTTGCCATCAATGAGACTTCTTAGGATARCAAATAATTCTGTTAACATTTATACACCATGTGTATAAGTGTTYGCAATGTTTAAATATGAAAACAATGAATGCTTATAAATTTTTGATCTACTGACTTCTWGTGCCTTTCAGAATCTCTGATATACCACATCTGGCCTGCAGTGCGGCTCCATAAAAGCCAAATTTTCTTGTGGTCATATCTGGCAGCTCTGTGCTGATATCTTGAGTGTCCAAAGATGCTGCATTGGTTTTGGCTGGGATAGAGCTAATTTTTTTCATAGTAGTTAGGATGGGACTATGTTTTGGATTTGTGCYGAAAATAGKGTGGATAAYACAGGGATKTTTTTGTTATTGCTKAGCAGTACTTGAGCCCTTTCTTTTTGCAAGAGTCTGATTTATTTCCATGAATTAATAACTGTTTTGTTATTATTCACCACTTATGAATTCCAATTTAAGCTCAATACAGTCATCCATGGAACATCTAAAAGATGATTTTTTGTTGTTGTTGTTAAATTAACAAACAAGAATAACAAAAAAAAACAAAGCATAAAATAGTTTTAGAAATAAACCACTCACAGAAAAATATTTTTTTCTTCATTCATATTTTTAAAGCTTCATTTAARGTACCAACTTTCAGTTTTCCACAGTTACTCCCATTCTATCAAGAGGTAGTTTAGCATTGCTTAATCACCTTTCAGATTACCCTTACCATCAGCAGTTGCAGCCTTTGTGCCCTTAGAGTTCATAGTAGTTCATGKCTAATGATTTTGTACTTCCTCAGGCTTCAAATCTTCACATGCTGATAAATAATGCMTTTCTTTTCATTTCATATTTTGGGTACTGTAGTTGATAATTGACATCTTTGTAATAACATTGATCCTCTCTCCATGGGCACAATTTCCATTGCAGAGACAAGTGAGATGCTGTCAGGCTACAGAGAATAAAAGGAGGATGCACGACCTTTTACACAGAGCAGCAATTTCAAAACAGAAGCTACTCAATTAAGAGTTTTTAATGAGCTTTCTGAAGCTGGACTTTCCTCAGCCTTGGCTGCATAAACTTGCTTTGGACACTGTTTCTGCATGTAMGGATGTGTCCTGCTGTCAGATCCTAAGCAACTGAGGTCCTCCATAAGTGAGCCCAAATCAAGCCCAAATACCAGATAAATTTGAACTTCAAGAATAAGAGAAAGAGGGTCTCTCAAACCTTTGCATTTATCTAAAGCCTCTGACACAGCATGAAAGCCATACCCATTGCCTGAGAAAAAAACCAATCCCTTTCTGTAAAGAACAGAACAAGAACTATAGCCAGTTGATTCAATTCCAAACCTGCCCTCGAGGGCTTATAAACATTTCTGGATATCTTAATAAAAGTGCTTGATAACTCCATCTTTTAGAGTAACTTTGCATCAAATAATTTTACAACCAAAATGTATCAAGACTACACAATCATAATAGCAGCACAAAATAGGCTAAAGGTGAGCCATCCAAAAAAATGCTTCCTGTACTCTGATTGTGACAAGTGAGGAAGAGAATGGATTTGCCTTCTCATTCTCTCTGTATGGGCAGGAAAAATAATTGCCGTTGAAGCTGCACTCCCTTTCTAAATGGTCTTACAGTTTGGTTTTCTGAAGGTAAAGGGAGGTAATAAAGAAAGACTAGAAATGTTAACAACTCTGCACAAACCACCATTGCTATTTGTTAATTTTTTTTCATATCAAGATTRCAATGACTCATGATTTCTGCTTGACCCTAGTATCACTTGACCTCTCCTTGTCTTTCATACAGTACTTTACATGAAGTRTGGAAAGCTGTGTCCTAAAAGGGGGTGTGCTGCCTTTGTCCAATATAATGAATTTTTCAGACAGGGAAGACTAAAGAGTTTTTTCCACCCACCTTGYTGCACACTGAGAAATAGAACACGAAAGAAGCTTAAACAACCCTCCATTACAGTGAGTCAGTGAGCACAAAGTTTCTTGGYGTTACTCTGTGCAAAGTTTATATCTTTCTGTGAAAAGCATCACTGCTGACTTTTGAATGACTTTCAAAAAATACCATTCTGTATCTGTCAAGCATTYATCGAAAAGCAGAACTGAAAGAGAAGGCTGTGTTTGTAGGTCAGAAGTTCARCTCCTGCCTCTGCAGGAGGTGACAAAGCCCCAGGTTCAAATGAATATTTGTGCATGTACACTGAGTTTAGATAGAATCCTAACACAAAATTTGGATTTTCAGTGCTCAAATCCCTCATACATCTGGTATCTCTGCTCTGTAACACCAGCGCTGACGTTCCCAGGCACCTTAAGGTTTGTACCTTTTTGTGTCTGAGGTGCAGACATCTCTTGGCAACTTTTCAACCCCTCAGTCCTACCAAGAACCTCAATTGTGATGCTCTTCACAGTATTTCCACAGGATTTAGGCTGAAGACCGCACTCTTGGGGAATATCTCATGAGTCAACTACAAAACACAACAGCATCTTTCTTTTGGTGCAGCACTGGTCCAAAAGAATGGACTGACCGAAGGGCCAAGAGGCAGGCTGGCATTCAACCTGGTTCACAGCTTCAAGGTGACTCTCACTGCCAAGGAGATCACTTTGTGGTGCATTTATTTGATTGTTTGTGGGGTGGGAAATTCTTCTGTCCAAATATTTCTTCAAATATACAGCATCAGACCATCACAAAATAAAATATTGGATCATTGGAATCCCCAAGAGTTTCTAGTGACACATGTTTGAGGTGAGTGACTGGCATTTTCTCTAATTTGGAGTAAACTGTAGGCCTGTCCTTGTGGAATTTTCATGGGAGATAGGCCTCAGTCAAGCTACAAGGGTAGCTGAGCCAAGTGAACCCCAAACTCTCTTGTGTTTGAAAACAGACGAACTGTCCCTCTCCTTCACATGCACTGAATTTGGGCTCTTGGGATTGGGTGGGGTTTTTCTGAAGGAAAGGGTCAGGCCTATAAGTGGTCTGAAAAGTGTATGTAAACCTAAGGACAGGGCTGATATCTGCCCCTTTTCCCCAAGGTAGCTGCTGGTTGATTTAACAYCCCTCTCTGGAGGCTTTCTGCATTCCCTGGGGCAGGATTTTGTCTCAGGGTGTCTTTGGCAGGGAGAGGGTGGTGAGGCAGGACATTCCATTTCTCTGAGGAGCCCAGGCCTCCTCCAGTCATACCTGGCAGCACCTGATGGGGAGGCAGCACCTGATGGGGAGGCAGCACTTTCACCACATTGTTGATGTAGGTCAGAAATCCATCCAGCATCACATCCCCAGTGAGAGGGAGGCCACTTGTGGCTTCTGAAATGCAAAGTAACAAGCTTTGGTTTTTAGAGGCATAAACACAGACATCTGGTGTCTGTCCACCCACAAAAAAAAAAAAAAAAAAAAAAAAAAAGCAGGGCCCTGAGAGAGGGGCCTCAGGACAAAACATGCAGGATGAGTGAACATGCAGTCTGACATTTTATTTCATTTATAACTGTTTCTATGAAAAACTGTATCAAACTCGTGGTGACATTGGTTTCAAAAGGATTATCAACGTGATTATACTGACTAGAGAATTAATTAATCACTGACATTTGTCAAAAAAGCCATTGAAATTCTATTACTTCATTATTAGCATAATGAAGAGATTGTGTTTGCCCTCTCTGGCAATCAATCAAGCATCTGCGACGCACTCCAGTATCAAGGAACTAAACGTAAAACCAGAAAGTATTTGATTTTGAAAAGGGGTTATTTTGCTTGTTTGATGGATGCCACACACTATTTTTCAACAGTAAAGTATTTATTTTTGTCTTTCACATGATAACTGGTAAAAGCCAGAGATCACAGATGACAAACTGAAATGGTTTACCTATATTAAGGGAGTAATTTGAACTAGAGATATATGGACTAAAACTAGTAAATTCCTCCATGACTTTCTATCAGTAGGTCTCAGGGTGTTTTATTACAGAGATCAGGATCCTTCCTTTTTATCAGTGGTAAAAGTGGCAAGAGAAGTGAAATGATGTGCCCTTAGATAWATAACAAACCAAGACCTGAAATCAGCATTCCTGAGTTCACTGCTCTGTCATCCAAGTAAATTGAGTTAATGTCATTTTCAAAATAAAGGGATTAATTTGTCCCTCACTCATTACTGAAGGAAAAAAGTATTACTTTATCACAGCATACAGCAACAGAAGGATAGAAAACAGTGTGTAATAAATGTGCTGCTTGGCTGTCAGCKAAGCTAAATACCTTCAGTCAGAAGYAAGACAGAATCATCAGGGTAATTTGTTCTCTTGTTGTCTGGATGCAGACACAGTTACCATCTGCTGCTAACCCTCTACTTGAATCACAATGCCACCTGCATTTAAGGCATAGCCAGGCAGCAAATCCTGCAACTCGAGGTCAGGAGTTTTTTCATCTGCTGAATAGCAAAGGCCCAAATGAAYCTGTTCAACAGCAGTCCCCAAACATTCAATTGAAACTCTTTTACAAATATCAGGATTTCAGCAGGATCTTATAATTTTTCACAAAGCAGAAAGATATCATTTATTTTTCTGGTCTCTCAGAGACATGGAAAAATCAGTGAAAACTTGAACAGAACATAGCAGCTGGAGCTCCTTTACGAGGAGTCTCTGGCTAAGTGTGACCACTCAAATTAGTTACAGTGCTGGTGGCTCTTTTCTTAATCTATGCTGACTGTGATGGCAGCAAAGATTTACAGTTTATATATCTTTTTGTTTCAAATGTTATATTGAGGTGTAATTCAGGTGGTGGACAGGATGATAAAATTCACCAATAAAGGTGGGTGAAACAGATTAAATTTTAGACATGGCTCAATTTTGGCTTAAAATCAGATAATTTATGACTCAGCATGACTAAAAATGACAAACTCTCAGATTTCTTCTAGGGCATAAGAGTAACCATCTTCTAGTACTGACAGGGTCCACAGGGTTCAAACTTAAATTTTGAGATATTTATCCATATCTATGTAGATAGCTAGCTAGCTGGCTGGCTAGCTGGATGATAGATAGATAGATAGATAGACAGACAGACAGATAGATAGATAGATAGATAGATAGATAGATAGATAGATAGACAGATAGATATGTGTGTGTGTAGGTATATATGTGTGTGTATGTGTATATATGTGTATGTGTATGTATACACTCTATGTAAAACAAAGAAAAGACATGGTTACATTATTAAGAGGAATTTTGGTTTTTTCTTCCTAAGGTGTATTTGTAAGTATATAGATAAAGGTCTGGAGACAGACAGTCTTCTTCTAAGACTTTTGCAAAGATGTCYGGGGCTTTTTGAATGTAGCAAAAATAGCCTTATGGATGACTTTGAACAAATTTCTCTTTTTTTGGTTCTGTTTTTCCCATTTTATAGTGGGGACAATAATACTGTCTCTGCAAAGCATGTGTGTGTACATTCACTAAGGTGGAAGGTATTTGTATCACTGGGATCACTTTGCTGATCCATAGCCTTACCAGCTCTGGGTAACACAGCAGTTGCTGTCTCATACTGGCAGAAGCCTACCACATTGTGCTAGCAGTACGGAACAAAGTCTGCAGGAAGAGATTATGACAGTGGCATGGCTGAGCAGAAAACACTGGAACAAATCCTCTGTGATGGCCACGTAAGCATTCAGGCAGAAACAGAAGCCAGACTGCAATCCTGGGGATTTCAAGGTCCATTTCAGCAGTTCCTGGTAGTAGAGATCTTCAGGCAGCTTGGATGGATGTCAGAGCTGGTTCTCTCTGAGGAGGGGCTGCAGCTGCTACAGCACCCATAGCTGAGCACAGCCCTGGAGCAGGGCCTTGGCCAGCTGGACCAGCAGTGTGGGCAGCAGATACAGCAGCAGGTGTGGCTTGTACCAGATGCAAGCCTTGTATTTCAGGGCAAATTATGGCTGTCAGCAGGATGTTTACTACTGCAGTGATGTGCTGGGCACTTACAAGTCCTCATTTACTTGTGTGGCCTCTCTGCTGACTCTTACTCATGCTCATTMTGCCTCTTGGCATATCTGACGCAGGTTGTCCCTTCTCCTTATGATCTTTTTGTCCTTCTAYTCACACAGGCATGGCTTAACCCTCGACTGAGTTTTGCAGGTTGCTTTAGTATAGTTTTCACTTCTGCAATTTCATGGCAAACATAGGTYCCTGTAGCCTGGTGGTGAAGTGGATTTTTACTACATTTTACCATTGCGCAGTTGCATCAGCAAACAGAGATCTGCATCACAGAAATTGATACAAGGAAAGGATGAGGAGGAGACCTAGTACAAGTTAATATAGTGTTAGACTAAATATTTAAGAATTTCACATTTGCCTCAGACTTTCCTTTGAATTTTAACTTTGCATTTCAATTTCAAGCCATGAAAAAGTAATTTTTATAATGTATTCGAAAGTAAATGAGTATATAAGCTTTGAAGTAATGAAGGCAGGAAAAAATAGCCTTACTGTATTTCCATCTTCTCATGGAAAATTGATCATTTCCTATTCAAAACTCCAAGTTTTATAGCTTTCAATTTTTGCAAAATAAAATTCCTCATCTTAAAAAATATATATTCCAAAATGTATTCCAAAACAGAGTGATCATAATAGTGATGAAAGTGAAGGAGGAAATGTTGCACATAATACAACCCAAAGTTAACTACCCACTTAGTAGAAGCTGAGCAAATTTTCTTGTAGATAGCTGTAGCTGCATTATGGTTCTTGTTATCAGTGCAATCCAACATCCTTATTTAACCCCATCTACCTACACTGCCAAGTGGTCTGTGGTGGTAGTAGATATGGATAAACTTGAACTGTGAAGACCAATACTATTTTTGGAGGAGATTTTATCTGTGTCTGCAGAGACTCAAAGGCTCTCCTTGTGAGCCTCTTCCCTTATTCCTGCAAATGATCATCAAAAATTATACTTAATACACTTTTTTTTTTAATACATGTTTATGTACTTTTTTTATTTGGCTTCAGTCTTATTGGTACTGGATTTCCTACTGCMGGATATCTATTTTATAAAATCCTTGGAAAGATACTGCTACCATCAGCAATGGGTACAAGATACGATTTCCTGGGCAAGACTTAGCTTACTGGTGCATTCCCAACAACCAGTTGTCAGTTCCTGTTTGGCTTGGGAGTTTGGTTGTTGCACACATAACTCCCCAGAGTCACCTGTGAAACCCGGCCATTCCCCCACCACCCTGGCTACAATATTTGCAGGCTCCTCATGTTTCTGCCTGCTATGTCTGACAGCTTCTACCATCTTGTTTGAAGTCCTGCTTTCTCAGCCCAGCCTCTGGCAGGGGCCCACAAGCCACACATTCCATCTCTGGTGGTGCATTATCCATACCATGAGACTCTGAGTGGCCTGCCTTGCCAGCTGCCATGCATCCCCATGCTCACCAGTCACCTGAGGGACAAAGGCACTGGTCAGCTCATCAGTCCAAGTTGTTTTCTGCAGGGAACCCTTCCAAACTTGTCATTGGAAAATTTGTCTCCCATACCCAAATTCACAGAGATGTCGAAGTGGAATGAGGGATCTGAGTTTCATTAACTCATTCCTCTTGCTGTTCACTTCCTATTTTGATTTTCAGCTTAGCCCAGTATTTTTTCTTCTTTATTCAGAAATAAGGAAATGTTGTTGTCTTATGTTTTATATCATCAGCCTTGAAATAATTACAGGTTACCCAGATACTGGCACTGGAATGCCTCCAGCGAGATATTTCAAGAAGATTGGTTAGAGTTACCCTGAAACTTGGGGGTATTTTCCTTCTCTACTCCCAGCAAGATGTTCAAACRTTCAGCTTCAAAATATTTCTGTGCTTGTCATTCTTTGTTTGATAATTTTCCCTAAGATGTTTCTGCATTATTTTTCCACATCTAATTAAACTGTTTCTAAACCTTTATTTTGCTTTGTGAGCAATCACAAAGTCTCAAATTCTCAAAGCTGCTACTCAGAAAACTATGCTCTTTAGCTTCCTTCGACTTCGTCTTTATGGCTTGTGGGCTTATACACACCTTTATAGAATTTAAAAGGTTAACCTAGACCCCATTCCATACTTCAAAACTTGAGACAAGCATAGTTAATTTTGTATCAATGCAGCCATTTTATTTTCTCTTAAAATCTGTGCTTCTTTCTGGAAAAAATTAAACACCAACCTGTGAAAGAAAAATGACCATTTACTTAAWATATATATATATGATTTTTTCTTCTTTCTATATACTCTGAAGGATCATTTAAAAATCACTGTATACTTCCTAATTAGTCTTTACTAAAACGAGATATTGGTTTTCAAATTTAATTCTTTGATGTGTCAGTGACAATTAGGCTTTTTTTCATATAAATTATATTCTAAGTCTGTAATTCATAAAATTATCTACTATTCTAAGATAAATAAGGGTCATTTTACCCATCTCTAAATTCTTATCTTATTTATCTCTATTTTTTGCTATATATATTTTTTCTCACATTGCTAGATAAAGACCCTTTGACTTTTTTATACCAAGAGGAAAAAAATAAAGCTTCTTTTTAAGCCAAGTGTACATTTGGCATTTCCCTAATTTTCTTATATCAGGAAGTTAAGTGCTCATCTCTTCCAGGGTACATATTTTCCCCCAAGAAATGCTTAAAAATCACAAAATTATAGAATCATTTCGGGTAAAAAAAACTTCTAAAGTCATTGAGTCCCACTGTTAACCCAGCACTAAAACCATGTCAATTAGTGTCACATTTACACACCTTTTAAATACCTTCAGGGATGGGGACTCCATCACTTTTCTGGGCAGCCTGTTCTAGTGCTTGACAGTCCTTGTCATGAAGAAGCTTTTCCTAATATCCAATCTAAACCTCCTCTGGTACAACCTGAGGCCATTTCCAGTTGTCTTATTGCTTATTAGTAGCAAGGGAACAATTCCAGCCTGGATATACTCCCCTGTCAGGCAATTGTAGGGAATGACAAGGTGTCCCTGAGCCTCCTTTTCTCCAGACTAAACAACCCCGCTTCCCTAGGCTGCTCCTCACCAGACTTGTGCTCCAGATTCTTCATCAGCTCTGTTGCTCYTCTCTAGACATGCTCCAGCACCTCAATGTCTATCTGGAATTAGTGGCCCAGAACTGAACACAGGATTCAAGGTGCAGAGTAAAGACAGAGTGCTGAGTACAGGGGGATGATCACCACTCTGATCCKGCTGGCCACACTATTTCTGATAAAAGGCAGGATGCCATTGACCTTCTTGGCTACACTAATGGCTTTTCTTCCCCCAGGCAGTTTTTCTTGACAACACTGATGGCTTTTTTTCCCCCAGGCAGATTCTCTGCCCCAAACCTGGAGCACTGCCTGTTGTTCTTATGACTCGAAAGGACCCAGCACTTCGTCATGTTAAGCTTCATAAAATTTGCTTCAGCTCCAGCATGTCTAAATCCCTTTGAAGAGCCTTTCCACTCTTCAGCAGATAAACATTCCCACCCAGCTTGGTGTCATCTGTAAACTGACTAAGGGTGCACTCAATCTCCTCATTCACAAAGAYGCTCTAAAGATGTACAAAGATCCTCTCATTGATAAAGCTGTTAAACAGGATTGGCAAAAACACTGAGCCCTGGGGAATACTACSTATCACTGGGCACTAGTTGGATATAACTCCATTCACCACCATGTCCTGGGCTCAGCCACACAGCCAATTTTTTACTGAGCAAAGAGTACACCAGTCCAGTAGAATGCTGTGAGAGACAGTGACAAAGGCTTTTCTAAAGTCTAGGTATCAAAAAATGCTGAAGAAGTTCRTATCTGTGGGAGCCAGAGAACCGAAGTGATGTTTATGACCTACAGCCAGAAGTTGTTGGGAAGTCTTTATTATGCATATTTAATCTGTTCAGGTATTTTGGGAAAGATCACAATGAAACCTGACTTTCATCTAYCACAGGACAAAAGGATCTCATGACTGTTGGAAGAAAAAATATTTTCTAAGTTTTTTTGATCAACCAAAACAGAAAARTAAGAAATACAACACAGCAACACTCTTAAGTGATGTGCCTTGGCAAGGCTGCTTTGATATATTGCAACTGTCTGTAAAGTCTCCATCAGCTCAACACAGACACAACTGGGATTTCTTACTCTTTGTCAGATAGTTGTATCCAAGGGCTGGGCTTTGGGAAATCATAGTGATTTATCTGATTGTTTTATCAGTTTGTGAAGAGGCTTGGAAGTCCCAAATCTCCATTATCCCCTTTGCTATATTCAATGAGAAAAAGCTTCTTTCAACAAGAATCATTTCACCTTCCTTTTCTTTTTGAARAATCCAGTGCATTTTTGAATGCCATAGAAACTATAGCAGACCAGCCACTTACAGATATTATTTTCTCCTTAGTCGCTTGCCAATCTTGTCTCTGAAGATTGATGTCTGAAATTGAAATACTTCTCAGTAATTTTGGCCTGGACAGGCCYTGATTTTGTTAGACACTTTTGTTTCAAGTTTCTAGATTATCACCTCTCCAGGCTCTATACAGTCATTTTATTTGTTTGATTTATTATAGGGCAGGAATTCACTCTGAATTCAGGCTGAGAAGAAATTTTCTATAAATATAACTTCATATTTTCATTTAATCTTCTGTTTCTTTTCTGTTTCTCAGCTGTGGTTTTAAGAATAAGAGCTTGCAAGCTCCCCAGTAGTCATTCAATGAAATCAGAAGCCTTTTTTCTGTCYGAAGTCTGCTGCTGAGACCCAACTTAAGCACTGCCTTTTGCTGCACAGATGAAAGGCAAGAACAGGAACTTGACAATAGAATTCAAAGACAATATAAACACCAATGATCTTTATAAAAGGTAAAGGGAATAAAAAAGAAAAAAATAGACACCTAGTAAAATTATATGCTATGGATTTAATCTTGACCTATCCATTAAAGACTGAAGTCTCTGCAAATTACAACAAAGGCTTTATTTCTCAGTCACCTACTGAAGGAATATCCACCTAAAAGATGGAGTTTTTTAACTCTCCAGTCATAACCAAGGGACACCTTCAGTTTGTCAGAGAGGGTATAGAGCTGGACAGCATGAAGAGGTTCTGCTTTGTAGGTATTGTTCTCCATAGCTGGAATTAAAATACAAACAAACAAATCAGAAGTTATTTTATTTCCTGGTAAAAATTTGTAGAACACCATGAAATGTGGTCTTTTTTCTTTATAGCATTTGGATCCTTATATATTTATAATTTATAGTTATATATTTAGGAGCCTCTTGATCTTTATGAACTTTGCAAAGTGAAAGATGTGGATACTTCTCAGTTGCTGGTCTGACAGAAAAAATGCTGGCATTTGTTGAACTCCAACAGGCATTTCATCCAGCATTTAAGTTTTCAAGTCCAAAATGTGTCCTTGTCAATTAAAATATATTTGATGGACTTGGTCTTTTTTTTTTTTTTATCTTTCTCAATAGATCCATTAATCCATTTACCCATTCTAATTACAGAACTCTCATTTCTATTCCTATTGATTTGAGCAGTAATTTTCCCATCAGATTTAATGGTGCAGTACAAGAGTACAGATTCTCTTCAGAATCAAGTCCCCTACTGCAACAGCTTTTATAAATTTATGTGGGTCAAGTATGGCAGGCACAACACATGCAAGTTAGAGGGGTCACAGATTCTCTTTCTAATGAAGCTGCATTTTTTGTGTTYTGCTGCTCAAAATTGTTCTACACATCAGATTCACACAGTTTTGCTGTGACTACTTTGTGCCATTTTTCAGGTCCTGAGTTACTTTAGAAACAACCAAAAAAACCTCCAAATAAACATAATAATTACATTTACAGACAGAGGTTTTTCAAAATCTCTAGTATGTGAATTGTAGCACTTAAAAACACCTAAGCACCAAATATTGGGTTGGATACCAGTGAACATTTGTTTTAAGTGTGTTTAGTGTGAAATATATATTCCTTCAAGCATTCTGTATACCTTATCCTATATACCATTTAGGATAAGGTATACAGAATATATATCCTAGTATTTGAGCTTGGTATACAATATTGCCTAATTAAGTCAATCACTTGCATTATATCACCATGCTGATTCATGTGTGTAAATATTCCTGATATTTTTGGTCACTGTTTATGATAATCTTGTACATCTCTGGGCATTTTTAAATTCTTCCTTTTAGTCTGAGAAATTAAGTTGTCACGTGTCTATTCATGTCTATTTTTATAGATATTATTATCATGTTCTTTATGAACATTATTCTCTAACTCAACAGAAGACAGACAAGCAACAGATAAGAAAGGCCCACATCATCCAGAAAACCTAGAAGTTTTATATATACCTAGAGGTATCTAAAAGACASAGTGGATTGAGCAATTTGCTTCAGGAATTCAGTGTTCAGTAGCTAAGGGGCCGCAAAYCAATTTTGTTAAAATCTACACATTGTCTGGAGAGATGGACTTAGTGCTGCTGAGAGCTCCTATCTGAAAAATTTTCCCTATCARGTTCATGTGGTGCATCACCTTTTCTTGAAGAGGCAATGAAGAAAGAAAATTTGTCTGAAATACTTCCGAAATGTTCAGATAATTTCTTGTGTTTCCMAAGTCAGAGCTCTGTGAGCAAATTTCCTTCAAAGTTTTTTGCCACTTGTACTGAGTGCACTAGACATGAGATTGATTTCATGCCCACGTGCCTTGAGCACCAGCATGGTAGCAAGGCCAAGTCAGATTTCTATTGATATATCTGCTTTTTCTTCTGAAAAATTAGCCCATGCTTGCCCCATGCTTCAATATCTGAGATACTTTCTGCAAGCTTGTCAACATTAATTGGGTTGCTTTGATGGGAATCTCATTAGCACCTGCTGCCCTTTGAAGTGTTAGCACTTAGAAATTGTGGTCATCAAAACAATACAAAACCACTCTTTCCCCACTGCTCTGCATCTCATATGCATCAGAGTAAAGTAAATTCAGTATGAAATCAAATGCTATCACTGGTTTCATCCCCTTAAGCTCACCCAAATAGACTGCTTTGCTTCATCTTGCTGTGCCCCTTCTTGATTTATGGGGAGCATAATAGCATAAGACTTTGACCAAAGATGGATAAATTACTATCTCAGAGCCATATGCTCATACTGTTTTTGTAAATAGAAATCCAAAATTATCCTATGAATGTAAACGAGATTGAAATACTCTGCTTCTTTTTGCCTCACTTTCTTCAGTGTATTTAATTCTAAAACATCTTTATAATATGCAATAAAAGAATGACTTTGTTGTATTCTTTTCCAGTCTCAACACCATTGCTTCGATTTTCATGGCAGTAGGTGTTTTTTCCTTTTGATCAGATTATCCAACTACTTTCACCAGGGAAGGAGGCCCWGGGCCAGCTGCCTGCAGCTGGGCTTCTCTCATCGATCTACATGGAAAACCTGCACTCCCAAACACAGCAGCACACTGAGGGATACTTGCACAAATGTAAATGAGAACTAAATGCATAATGCACTGAGTAACAGCTTAAATAACATTTTAYTCTTTGCTGTCAGCTTGTGCAGTGTGTCTGTCTAGAGGAACATCAGTAGAAAAYGCCTGTTAGACTGATGGATGAAGAACTGTAGTGTTTTAGTGCCTTCTTGTGCTGATGCCTAGAAGTGCAGGTAAGTGAAACAAGATGAATTTYGTTCTGCTCAGACATAATAAAGGAACAAACTGCTACTGCATTTTTCAGGTCTTTGCTTATAATAYCCAATAACTTAACATTTCTCAGACAAATAGATTTTTTTTCTTCACTGACAGAAAAGCATTTCAACCCCACCAGCAGCCACTGTAATAGTTGGCTCAAAGAACCCAAACAAAACAATTTTATACTAAAAATGTCTGTGCTGAAAAAMAGTGTTGCCTGGAAAAGCATGATGCTATAGGAATTGCTCGTATTCCTTCAGACCTCACAAGTGTCTTGCTCAGAGTTGTACCTAGACTAAGTCTGTCACACAGAAAAGCCTCCCTTTGTTGTGAGCTGGATAGTCAGGTCTGTGATGCTCATGAATAAAATTTAGGCAAACTTGATAACCACATAGTCATGTGAGAGGAAAGAGTTGGAAGTGAGTTAGAAGGATGAAGGAAAGGGGAGCTGAACTGAATGCACAATGTCATCACATTGCTCCTGAAAAAGCAAAGGGCAGCACCATTTCCCTCAGTAGGCTCAGGCTGCAGCACTTCCTCCTCTCCTTTGGGCATAACCATGACAACTCCCAGCCTAGCTCCCTGCATCCARAGAAAKAACATAAACATCCAAGTCCCTCTARCTTCACCTTCTTTTTGCCTSTCCAGAYAACTGGAAAATGCAGTGAAGTTAGAGTTTTGCAGACTCATGCTTTTTTTGCARTATGAGAACAAATCACTCCTTCCCTCAAATCCYTMCCTTCGGTATCCAGTCAGGTTTCACTTAAGTCAAAAGGCTTAAGAAATAGATGGCAAGTAAGMTTACCAAATCCATTCTCTTTGATTAACTTATTTTGAAATTTTCAGGCTACACATCAACTGTATCAACAGTGTCACTGTTTGAGAATGGTTTATAGTCTGCAAAATACATTTCTGCCTTCCTTATTATGGAATTTTCCATTTTCTCCTGAAATATGTTGCAGGGAGAAACAGTGGTGTTAAGATAAAGTATCTTTYTGAGGTATAAGTCTGACACATACTGCATAAAATATAATTAACTGAATTATAGAAAAGAAAATACACACATAATCTGGAAACATAGATCAAATGCATGGTCTCTTAATCTCTGGAAGTTGCTCAAAGAAAATCCCAGAGGAAATTCCAGATCTTGAATAATTTTGAATGCAGTAGCACTTCAGAAAGTAGCTTTGGTAACATGTTGAAGATTGCTGAGGCTCAATTACTTCACAGCGCTCTGTTTTCAAGATGTCCTTGACAGCTGTCAGTCCTGAACACTCAGCCAGAAAGCTAAGGTACAGGTTGGATTATTTCCACTTTGCTCATTGTCACCAGCAATAAAGATTGTCCCATGTGAATTATGTCCCCAGAGATGCCTATGTCAGTCCTGTGGCTTTGCACAGCTGCAGTTGATGAAGGCATTGGAAATCTTTCTTCTGGCTGAGCCATGAGACTTAATGGGTCCTAAAGATCAATTTCCCTCCATACAGCCTCTCAGGATCAAAAAACCAAACAATAAAACCAGGAACACAGGGTCAGGGATTTTGGTTTGGGAAGGTTTTATTAATTATTTCAGTTAGCCAAGGAAATAYTTATCTTTTCATTAAAAAACACTAAAAGCTTCATTAAAAAACAGTAAAACTGCATTTCTGTGAGGTAAAATGAACCTATTTTTACAGAGYCACCAAAAATTACTCTAAATTAAATATACCGACATTTTCCTTCACAGGAAATAGTAATTTGTTCACAAAAGATAGACAYAAAAGACTTAATGCACATTTCCAAATCTAATTACTATTAAGTTCTCTACCAGTTTAGGATGTATTTCAGAAGAGGTTTATAACCTTACTTTCAAAGGCTGCACTTATTTCATTGAGAGTATTCTGTCACTAGTTTTCCATCAGGATTCCCGCAAGCTAATCAATTAAAGCCTCTTTGGAACATCAACAACAACAAAAAGTACCAATCCATTTGGGTCACTGTGTGAAATAAAAATGTCATTACTTTGGGAGTGYCTTTGTTCAAATGCAGAAATATGCTTCAGCCTGGAGCCAGTTTTCCGCAGGTCAAGACATYAGTTGATGTCAGTTTGAAGCAAGTAATTTTATTTTCAGTAAAATAGAAAGAGGAGATGCCAGTCCTCTAAACACAATGATTCTCTTCTTGCTCCAAATAAAGGCCCAGCTACTGGCAGTGTATTTCACTACTAACATTCTTAGCATTTTCTTCATCTCTGTTTTCCACCAATAAGAAGTGGTTTCAAAAACAGGCCTCAATCAATCACATTTTAACAAGTTTCAATGGAAGAAGTTCCTTTGTAGTTTTGATTCTCAACACGTTTACACTACTTTGAGGGTAACAAAAATAAATTAAGAACTTCTTGTTTCAGATGAATCTTTACACAAGATTATAGAAAAATTCAGAGGAGAAATAACATGTTGTCTACTATTGACCATGAACATTCTTAGAAAAGTCTGCAGTATTTATATAAATATATATATTTGTAGAAAGGACTAACTATTAACCAGGTATGAGCACTCTGTTAAATCTCGTATTCCAACCCAGTAGAGGGCATTGTAAGTATATGCACAAAAGCTATTCTATTATGCAAAGCCAGAGATTTCCTACATCATCATTTGAGCTGCTAGTTACTTAGAATGAACAAGTAATATTCTCCTTTCTATGAAAGAAAGAGGCAGGCTGTGGAGAAGAAGGGAATGCACCATCCTCTGTGTTGTACTTAGAGCAATAAGCATTGGGTGCAAATTAGAGCAAAGTAAATAATTCTTAAGTGTAAGAAAAATTCTTCTAAGAGCAAGGACAGCTCAGCATCAGAGTAGACTTCCTGAATATGAGATGTTTATCACTGGAGGTCTCTAAGAACTGATTAGGCAGATGTCTGTAAGGAATGGGTTAGGGACCCCCCTTGGAAGAAACAGCATGGAATAAGCTGGCTCTTGAGATCCCTTACAGCCTTGTTTCCTATGACTGGTTCCAGCTAAGGGATTTCTCAGCTGTACCATAAACATTTCTTAAATAGGTTCTCGAAATTAGGGTACAAAAGCCCAAAATTAGCTCTACTCCTGGTTTTGGAAGAGGAATACTGTCACTTTATAGCAGAATTAATATTACATTGGAAAGACATACCTATATAGGAAGAATAGTACCTGTTTCAGAAATGGCATTTGATCTCTGTGCACACTTAGGAAAATAGGGTCACATTAAAATTATGGTTACATGTGGCAATCAAAAAATGAGTGCTGAGGAAAACAGAAAAGCACAAAGTTAGGAAATGTATTGAAATTGCTTTCATCAAAAGTTTCCTTGTTTAATCCTTTTTCTGTAAAGTTCAAATTATATCTGACTGTTTGATAAAAAATTTCAAAAGGAGACAGGGAAAAGAATGTCTCAATATTATTCTTTCTTTCAAACTGTACTTATCTATGGGATTGCCCCAACCAAGGTGAAGGACCTTGCAAATCTGAAAAAAGAATGTTATTCTGTGCAGAATAATCTTTAAGAATCTTCTGAAACCATCACAATCAAACATCCAAAGCCAAAACTTAGCAAAGTGGAATGATAATCAAAAGAGATATAGAACTGTATATGCTATACATTAATCATTSAGTGAGCCTACACTCCTAAAGCAGAATTGGAAAGAACAGAGGAAAAATAYATTTTGCATTTACACCTGGCTAAAGTCCATTCTTTGATTTTGTGTTCTTYTTGCTTGTTGATAATCAGAGAGYCACAAATGCAGGCACAGTGGCAAAACAGGAGGAGACCTGAGGTTCAGAGTAAAAGAAACTAAACAAGTGTCTCGGAGAAACAAAGAGAAAATGAAGAAAACAGCAGGAGATGGAAAGTATCTRGGCTCACTTTAATTTACACCATTCTAGAAGGTGTTCAAGCCCCTGAGGGAAACAGTAAAAGGGATTCATTATAAATAGGTATAGCCTATTAATCTAGCCTTGGAAGAAAAATTGATTTTTCCTAAAGAGGAAGGAAAAAGTGGTTTGCAGAAACATACCTCCATGGAATATAATTCACGCATGGAAATYAGTGCTGCAGGCTATTCTATTGGAAAACTCCACATGGAAAAAAGAGTTCTGTTAAAAAGATCAACTTTGAAGCTTAGTCTGGTGTAGACAAYACTGTGGTAGTTACCTGTGCTTTTCTTCATCCTGTGAAGCATATAATAATTATCAGCTATGTTTTTGAAGAAAATTTTACGTCATGTGACACAATTATATACAAAATATTTGTGTTTCACCTATCTGGAGCATTCTGCCACCAAGGGAAGAGAATAYCAGGCTTAGAGGAACCTGGGACAGGAGTAGGAGTAGTAGTAGTAAGGTTTTTGCAAATTTTTTTCTTTGTTTATTGTTGAATCAGAGAATATTTAGYATTGGAAGGGACCTTGAAGTTCCGACCTGCTTCCCATGGGCAGAAACACTCTCCACTAGACTATGCCCAAAGCCCCCTGCAGCCTCACCAGGAACACTTCCAGGGATGGGGCATTCACAGCTTCYCTGGGCAGCCTGCTCCAGTGTCTGGGKATCTGTATTGCAGAAAGTGGTGTTCATCATATATGAATAGCTTTATTATTTGGGCATGACCCTTTGCTGTTCAGGCCATTCAAGGCAGTTATGTCTCCTATTTTTAGACATATATATAGGAAATACATACATAGGAAACTAGTCTGAATTAGTTTTGGTACTCACACCAGTCCAGGGAAAGACATAGTCAGAGATGCTCATTCAGTTCTAAAACTGGTGGCTAAAATACCATAATAAAAGCAATGTCTTTCAGGAGATGCTCAAATTTCTCAAAAGACTATAGAGAGAGCTATAAGTATCAGATMATTAACTTTTAGGCAGTTACAGAATCGCAAAATCAAAGAATGGGCAAGGTTGGAAGGGACTACAATGGGTCATCTGGTCCTACCTCCCTGCTCCTTAGAGGCTCATCCTAGAGCACATGGCACAGGATTGTGTTCAGACAGTTCTTGACTTCTCCAATGGGGAAGACTCCACAACATCTCTGGACAATCTGTTCCAGTGCTCAGTCACCCACACAATAATGTTCTTCCTCATGTTGCCTATTGTCCTATTGCTTTCCACCACCAAGAARAGCCTGAAAACATCCATTCTTTCAGTTATTTATAGACATTGCTGAGTTCTCTCAGTTGTCTCTGCTCCAGGCTGAACAGGCYGAGTTCCCTCAGCCTTTCCATGTAAGAGAGGTACTCCAGTCCCTTCATCATCTTCACTGCCTTCTGCTAGACCTGCTCCAAGGTTTCCATGTCTCTCCCGCGTTGGAGAGCACAACTGGACACAGTTCTCCAAATGAGGTCTCACCAGGGCTGAGCAGAGGGTCTGGATCACCTCCCTCAGWCTGATGGCAGTGCTCTTCCTAAAGCACCTCAGGAMACCTTTGGCCTTCYTGACCACACACTGCTGGCTCATGGACAGCTTSTTGTCCACCAAGACCCCCAGGTCCTTCWCTGCAGAGCTGCTTCCCCAGCAGGTCAGTSCCCAGCCTGTCCCAGTGCCTGGSGTTATTCTTCCTCAGSRACAGTRCCCTGCATTTGCCTTTGCTGAACTTCAGACAGTTCTTCTCTGCTCCTTTCTTCAGCCTGTCAAGGYCCTTCTGAGGGKCTGCACAGACCTCTGGGGTAACAACAACTCCTCCCAGCTTTGTGTCATCAGCAAACTCTCCAAGGAGGCATCTGTCCCTTTTCCCAAGTCATTGATATTCATTGAATTAGWGTTAAGCAATACTGTGCCCAGTATGGAACAGTGGGAMACCATAATTGATAGGCCTCCAASTAGACCCTGTGCCRCTGATTGTGACCCTGTGGGATCTGCTGTGTTTTCAGTTAATTCTTAATCCACCCCACTGATCCCTCATTCAGTCCACACTTCCTGAGCTGGCCACTCAGGATATTGTGACAGTGTTGACAGCGTTGCTGAAGTCAAGGTAGACAATATCCACTGYTCTCCTTTCATMCACCAAGGTAGGTGTTWCAYTGTAGAAGGCAATCATAGYCATTAAGCATGATTTACATTTTGTGAATCCTTACTGACTAYTCCTGATCACTCCTTGTTCTTCAAGAGGTTAGAGATGGTCTCCAGAATCAGGCACTCCATCAYCTTTCCAGGGATTGAGGTGGCACTGATTGACAGTGATTTTCAGTAGTTTTCTGGGTCCTCCTWCTTGCCCTCTTTGAAGACCAGGATGACATTTCCTTTCTTCCATTCCTCAGGCATCTCTCCTGATTGCCACAGCCTTTCAAAGATGATTGTGAGTGGCCTCAGAATAGTGTCTACCAACTCTCTCAACTCTTGTGGATGCGTCTCATCAGGGCCCACAGATTTGTGGATATCACAAGGTTTGGAGACGTGTTCTCTAACCCAATCCTCTTGGACCAAAGGAATCTTCCTTCTGACAATCCTTTGCCCTGGTTGTCTGGGTGAGAGATTCCTGAGAGCTGGTATTGTCAATGAAGAACAATTAAAAGAAAGGTATTTTATAACTCTGCCTTCCCTGCATCCTCTGTCACCAGGGTCCCCCTCCATTTAGTAATGGGTCCATGTAATCCTTTGTTTTCCTCTTGTTATTGATGTATTTGAAAAAGCCTTTTTTCTTTTCCTTGACATCCTTGGACCAATTTAAATCCAGAGAGGCCTTGGCCTTTGTTGTCTCATTTCTACTCACTTTGACAGCCTCTGTATTCCTTCCAAGTGGCCTGACCCTGCTTCAATCTCCTGTGTGTTCTTTGCTTATGCCTGTGTAAYGACAATTCCTTATTCATCTTGTGCCCTTTGCCTGAGTTCTTGCTCATCAGGATGCAAATTTCTTGAGTCTAAAGGAAGTGACTCTTGGATATCAATATATTCTCTTGGACCCTTCTTCCTTGAAGCGCCTGTTCCCATAGGATTCTTCCAAGAAAAATTAAAYAATTAAATTAAATTAAATTTGATCTCCAATTAAATGAACATTAATCACTCCTTTAAGGTCACATCCTCCTTAGTCAATTTGATTGATTTTATTCAATTTGATATATTTATTATAATATGTAATGCTATGTATCTATACTTAAGATATATAACATACATACAGCTATACTACAAATATAGACAATATAGCAGCTCCATTAAAAGAGAGCCCAGTGACATTTCATCCAATTTACAAAAATCAGGCAGATTTAGGTGTTGAGGCTGAAGAAGTTRCTTCATGTGGCTGTGCAYGTGCGCACCRACACCCACTCRGGTTCTATGCGTAAAACAAGGTAAYCCTGACTTAACTGCTCTCCTTGCAAGGATACTTAGTTGAAGATGGYTGTTCCTGGATTTTCACCATGACTCTAACAGTGTGGTAATCCCAATTAATACACCATATTGGGGCATCTACARTTCATGTCATGGCAATGACCAACAAAGGGATGACTTGTCCGTGGTGCTAAGTCCTAATGCACGTGGCAGCTCAGGCATCCAATAGACATGGTACTTTCAGAAGATCATCATGCTTCTGCCTGATGCTGAGTTCCTAAATGTGATCATGCAACATTTTGTTGCATCTGTGAGCACACTGACCTAATGATAATGATAATAATTATCAGCTCTACTGCCTTTTTGAAARAGCCAAACCCACTTGTCAAACCACTTAAAATGTTTGCTGAAGATGAAGTCAACTAATGCTTCTGAAATTTCCTGATATTCTACAGACATTAAATGACCTCTACTCCATTCACTTTTGAACACAATATCCAAAAGGATTACTTAATCACAAGAGGAAGAGGGGTGTAGAAAAAGGAGAGACGGAAAATTTTGAAATTAAGCTCTGTCACAATTTGATTGTAGATCTGTTCCTGGATTAAAACTGGTCATTTATTTAAAAAAATTAAAAATCAAAACCCTTATCAAGCAGAATAATTATTATAACCATACCTCTGTCTCAGGAGAATAAGAAATATCAAACTGACTGAAATATTTCCCTCTATTTAAAGGATAACACCCATAGGAATATTTTATTCATTTTTAATTAATTAAACAAAGTCCACTGATGACTAGGAGCCAAAAAAAGGTCCTCTAAAATCTTCTAGGAATTTTATTTTGCTCATTTTGTATGAAAGGCAACAAAGCACCATGAGAATGGCAGCATATAAGAATGCATTTACCATAAGGAAAGGGGTTAATATTGAGCAGAATGAGAGCTAAAGTGTTTTCAGCTGAGCCTACTTACTGATCCACTCAAAAAAATAGCTTTTAATGTTTTTGAGTTAATTTTCACTCAGCTTTAGTTGTAGCTTCACTCAGCTTTGTAAGACACTTGAACAATTAGAGATAAATTTTATAAAAATATGCTTGCCTTCCTCGGAAAAATGCTGCTGTTGTTACTTGCAAGAACCTCCACACACTTAACTCCTCTTGAAAATCCCAGTGGGTGCTTATCTGCATATTTTCATACTCAGATACTTGTGTGAACTTGCAGCATTATTGAATTTTCCAATGCTGAAGGAACTTTTTTTAAAGGGACAGACTTTGAGTATCAAGTGCTCAGCTTGAATCATTGATTATTTTTATTTGCTATCTTGTCCAGATCCTCCCATTCTTTTCTGCCTTCTGATTAAATATTTAAAAATTGTTAGGCAATTATTGTTGATTTAGAGAAAAACAGCCTTCTACAATAGTCATGATCCTTAGAAGATTTCATTCTAGAGTACCAGGAAATCTTTGGCACTAAATGTACATATTTCTATAAATGAGAGTTATATGCAGTTAATTTTTAAGTCCCTACCATAGCGTCTCATGTGATCCAAAAGAAAACCTTTTAAATTCTGGACATTACCACTATTTATTCAGGAGCCAAATAAGCATGTTGTACTTGGTGAAGTAAACTAATTTTCAAGCTCTTAATGTCTAAGGAGTTCTTCTGTGTGACCTACTAAATAAACTTTCCCAATATTTAAGAGTATCAGAGGGAGACCATGTCAAGAGCTCTCAGAAATCTTGATGCACCACTGGAAGGTAACCAGGGCTGGATTTCAAGAACATCTTCGTTGTGTTTATAGCTGAGGACATGCTGAGATCATCAGAGCATTGTAAGTACTCTATGGTATAATTTTATAGCATGGTAAACACTCTATGAAATAGTTTTAATTGACACATTCCTTTACTTAAACATAGTTAGAAGTGATTGTGTTGTAATTTCTAAGAGACATTTTCTAACCAGAAAACTCTTTTCAGTGTTGCTAAAAATGCAATGTACAGTTGATCCTATGTGCCTCGGCTTTGGCTAAGGAACTGTAGCTTTAGCCTGAAATATTCTCTTTATGGATGGTAATAAACTAGGAAGTCTTATGTTTCTATGGCAATTGTTAATGACAGTGAATCTGTTGTATTACACAGTTTAGTGTTAAATTGGGCATGAGTTTTGTTAAATATGTGAGTTAATATCTCAGTTTTGGTTTTCTTTTCGAAAATGTATATTTTAGATTTGTTTTGTTCTTTAACAGATAAATTTCCACTTATTTCTGTGACTAAGTGCTTCATGTATTGAAATATGCAGTCATTTTCATAATTCTGGTGGCATTAACATCACTACTTGAGGCAATAAATTTCAGAAAGCAGATTGAAAGAGATGACTTTCCACTAAACAATTATTTTTTCTAGAGTTTTGAAATAAACTTATAGCAAGAATTTATCTGCTTATCTGATGATAGCAATTAAGTCAATATGAGTCACATGAGAAAAAAACAGTTTACACTTTTTAAGAATAATGGCCTGAAACTCTAGAGAGAGACATTTTCCCACTTAGCATGAAATTATAATATAATATAATAGTAGGCATAAAATTTCTTAAAGATCTGGCTCAGAAAGTTGATAACTATAAATGCTGATTTTTCAATAAGTCTTAGAAGAAAAGCAAACTACAAAGATTTGGAAGAAAAACAATGTTGTTCCAATAACTGGGAAGTAGAAATAGAAATTATTTGCATAATGATGATTTCGTTCATGAAAACTAAACGGAACTTTTCAATAAAAACAGTCAGCAGATCAATCAATGTGGTTCATTTAAAAAAATTTCCAAGTTTTTATTATACCAGTTAATTTGCAAGAAAAGGGGTTAGAACTAGACATCTTATCTCTGTATTTAGGAGTGATGTGGTTGAAATTCAGTTACTGTCCTCATTTTTTGACAGTTGCACTCCAAGGAAAGAATATTGTTACATTGGGAGAAACCTATAAAAGATCAGCAGAGATTGTTGCGAAACAAACATTTTCACCAAGGATTAAGAGAAGATATAATTAGGAGAGGTAATATTATCATAGAGTAAAATTACCTATAGGCATTTAATAATAATGCCTTAAAATAMCTGGCAATAAATAATAGCAGAATGAGATATATCAAAGCTTGGTGACTGGGGGAAGAGGAAGCTAGAGAAATTCGCAAACATGCAATAAAGAAGGTATCAAAAAATCTCTGAGAAGTTAAATTCTATTATTCATTACAGTAATTTATCCATAAAAGGTATCTGTTCTGGTTGAAAATGTATTTGTTACTTTACATACATTGATTTCATTTTATGACAGGCGGCACCATACTGAGGCTTCATCAACTAAGTCAACAAGAGTTCCAAAGTATCTCAGCTATCTGTCTTGCAATTAATTTTGTGGTAAATTCTCAGWGGTAAAAACCCCAAATGAGATCCCTCAAATCTGTTTGGCGATATTCACCTGAAAGTACTCCATTAGAGCCATCAGATTTGCCATGTGTTTCTTTTTCCTCATCTGCTTCCTTAAAATAGCCTGCTTTGGTTGGAAGTGACTGACAAATACAAATGAACTGGAWTTGTGGTTATCATGATTTAACCCTAGATGGCAACTAAAAACCATGTAGTTGCTTACTCACACTCTCCCCAGTTGGAATAAAAGGTAAAACCCATGGGTTGAGACAAGAGCAGTTTAAGAACTGAAATAAAATAAAATAAAGTAAAATAAAATAAAATAATAAAATAATAATAGTAATTATGAGTGGCTAATCAAGCTTACGTCATACACATATTCACATACACAGCCTCAGATTGTTGAAAATACATAACAATATAGGTATCGTAATTTGCAGTAATAATTTGATAAAGATGCGAAATTCAATTTTAAATGAAGGCATTTGAAAATATATTTGGGCTGCTTTTGTCAGAAGAAGTCAACCTTCAGGAAAGTTGGATCTTTTAGCAAGAAGAAAATTTGATCTGAAATTTCTGCTCACACAGAAATCAAAYCAATGCCTATTATTTATTTCTCCCATCCTAAGTAATATCATTACCACAATCTTTTCTATTGCACTGGTAAAATCTTTCTAGTAAACTGACAATTTTCCATGCTACTCTGAACAACTATAAAAGAATGGGCGATCAACCTTTGTACTGAACTGATCAGAAATTCATAGTATAAATAATTAGATTTTAATTAGTTCTTTCAATAGTCTGTTTCTGAAATTTGCTACAGATAATCAGCCACTATACTAACATAGAGCAGCAGTAATTAACATTCAGCTTTCTGGCACTAATCGCCGGAACCATGGCTTGCTTCCTAGTGTTTAGGGCAGTCCTTGAAAATAATGTGATAAAGCAYTCACAAGTGTTCAACCAATTAAAGTGCTTGGATGAGTGAGCTTTCCAAGCCACCTGATTTTAGAAGTGGGTGCCCCATGCTGTGGAATATTGTCTCTGCTGAATTTCCAAAAGACTGTTCCATTAGATAATGGGGGCTGGAGAAGGAAACTGGAATGAGAATATATTAACCTGAAATGAAACTCTGCTAGCTGGTCAAAGAAAATGGATGCCACCCAAAAAAGAAAANAAAAAAAAAAAAAAAGAAGGAAAGTAGTATCTGGCAGAAAAGAGTCTAGTTGTACTTGTGATTTTTTCACGCCATTCCAGATTTGCATTATGATAGCAAGCATATAATGGTAATTATGCTATAGGTAAACTATAGTTATGTTACTATGAGCATTAACCTTTCAGAATGTTTTGTGGAATCAAGAGGGTTACACTCTCTATGTTGCTTTGCTTATGATTTAAGACATGTAGCAATCTTCAAATGCCAAATGTTCTTAATATTTATTAAAAAGACTCTCATTTCATTGAAAAAACATTCCGTAAGTTTCAGGAAAARTTCCAACATGTTCACAAGATCTAAAAGCAGGTGAAAATTCCTTTTGGTTAATACAYGCCATTAAATAAACAAATTAGCACACAGCACTCTAAAAATCTGTTACTCAAAGCCATGYTGTTAATCAAAATCTGCAAATTATGACCTGTTTATACTCAGGCAGTTTTTTATCTAATGTACTAGCAAAGAATATGATCTATACACTTGGGTTTGTAAAGTTAATAATGTACTAATAACAYAGTACTTAGCTAGAAAAATCTCAATTAAAACACAATTTTAGAWTTTTTTTCCAAGAGTGCCTCTAAATTTTTAATCTATGCTTTAATTGCGGGAAATGAGATCTATAGTATACTATTAGGAAAAATTGAGCAATATAAATATAGATGATAGAATGTTTTCTATGTTACATCTTAATAAGCTGTATGCAACTGTGAAATGCATTAATTAGTCCCACTGATACTCACACATCTTCATTTTCATGCAAAGAAAATGTAAGTATATGCTAGGGAGAGGAGCCACTGCAGAACACCTTGAAAATTACATCTGAACACAAGCCTGTAGTCCCATCCAGGGAGAGGAATTTTTTTTCTCTAYGTTGACAAGTGAGAAGTTTCTAAATACTGTGGCTAAAAGACCTAATATGCTTGCTCCATTTTCAGTGTTAGTTGYTCTGACCAGCAGTATTTCTTTCAGCCTTTTTGCCCCCAGTATGACATCTGAATTTCAAGGACTGTCTTTAAAGTTACACAAGAGCCTGTTAGACTGGCTTCATCTTGTGGGAATCACACCACACAGAAGCACAGAATGCCTAAGTTGTATTCCCCAAGTGCATACACAAAGCTGAGTGTTAGTGATAGTTCTCACTAWGACTGTTGTGTTCACCACTGAATTGAATTAGCTGCACATCTTTCTTAACAAAAAAAAATAAACCCAAACATGCAAACATTCAAAAAACAAAACCCCAAAAAATGCACAGAGAAAAAAACCCAAAAAAAATGCTAAAATTGATTGGGAAATATGACTGTGAGGAGCTAGTATGTGAAATGCCCACATAGAGTTCTTTCAATAGGTTTTTGTCTTTCAGAGATGGGGAAGGTCACTTTTAGCTTCTAAAATAGCTKCTCAATTGCTGCTGTGAAAAATAATAGAGATGAAAATGTCAAGGAGCTCCCTGAGATGTA
>CADDXX010000101.1:1050675-1100302 GCA_902810485.1 Alauda arvensis
CCTTTGCTGAACTTCAGACAGTTCTTCTCTGCTCTTCTCTCCAGCCCGGCAAGTGCTTTCTGAAGGGCTGCACAGACCTCTGGGGTATCAGCCACTCTTCCCAGYTTTGTGTGTCARCAAACTCTCCAAGGAGTCATCTGTYCCTTTGTTCAAGTCACTGATGAATAAGTTAAGCAATCATGTGCACAGTACTGAATCTTGGAGAACACTGCTAGTGACAAGCCACCACCTCATGCCACTAATTGTGACCCTCTGAGATTTGCTGTGTTTTATTTCTCAGAAATTCTGTACTTTCTTCCTCTTCTGTATATTTTAAAATTGACTGGCACAGATTGCCCACTGATATATGTAAAATTCACCAATGAAATAGCCTATTTGCCATACATAACTGTTTGCAGGATGTGCACATCATAAATCCAGAGAGGGCTGCCTGTGGTTCTCACTGGGCAGCTGTACAAATGGCTGGCAACTAAGGAGCCTTCCCTTTCCTTGCTTTTTAGGAGTGGTCTGCATCCCAAGGCATTGGGATTCAGTAAAAGAGAAATGCAGGCACTCCTTCCTGTGCTTCTGTCTCTCAGATTGAGGTTTGGGAACGCTTACAGTGGGACAAGTAACTTATGCCAAGTCACAGTGGTTATTYGCATTGTGATCATCAGGGTGCAAGGCAGGACTGGATGGTGATTCTCAGAATTAAATACTCTCCTTTTCTTGGAGTACTCAGYAAAGAATGAATAGCTAATTAGTAATTTGCCTTGGTGTTGTACGGTCARTGTAACTACCCTTGGTTTTGTCATTTCACTCAGCTGGCAAATAATGGGMAAAAAAGCCTTGTGGGGTGTTTTTGGTTTTTGTTTTTTTTTCTTTTTTCTTCCCTAATCCATTTCAAAGCCTTGAGCTCTTGTACAGAGCCTTTTGGCATATCTGAATGCCTTTGTCTGGTTAGCTCCCAGAGAACGGGGGCATCCTTTTTACTGAGGTTCACRGAGACTTCATATGCTGGTAACAAGATGTGTCCTTATTGAGCTTTGTATCTGTTGATGATTGAGTAAATGCTTGTGAAGGTGAGATACCAGCATGCTTGTCACTTTTTACCAAGCATATTTCCATATTTCACCAAGGCTTTGTAAGTATTTGGTACAGAAACAGCTCTCTTTATTGGAGGTGCTTGTTCCCCAGCCTCCTGGGACCATGCCCAGTTGCAATCACAGCAGTGTTATAGCAGTTCCTTCCTGTCCCTTTGATGTAGCATTTGCTTTTTTAAATCTCTGCTGCTTTCACTCATTTTTCCCAGTCTGCTTTTTGGCTTGATTTCTGAAGGTACTGAGGCTCTTTCAGGGACAAAGCTTTAATAGGGAGCACATGTTTCTCCCACCTCACTGTTTTGTTAATTCATAGTGTTAAAGCTTGAGCTATTTAATAGCTCAAACAACCTCAACAAGGACTGCAGAGAACTGCAAGGATTACATCAAATACAGCATCCACTACATAATGCTTAGGARAAGTCAGCTCTAATAACCAAGAAACTAAACCCTATTTATTTCCCAGTTTCTCTCCTTACTCCCTCAAATTACTACAGGGGTTTAAAGAGTTTAAGGCTCTGATGAGGCACTTGGTGCTTGCAGGATGAAATATTAGGAGTCAATTACCTTGTAGCAAAAAGTGTAAGAAGATCACTATTAGAAAAACTGAATRAACTCCTGTGTTCACTTTCATGGTCCAAGAAGACTAAGGTGCAGATGGCAAATCTGATGTTAACACCAAATCTAAGTAGGTTAGAAAACCTTTTGATTTAGACTGTATAAAAGGTGTTTTATATAGTTACAAAGCTTGTTTTTACAATTTTTATCGTAAAATTGGCAGAGGTCTTATAGCTCAACGCATGGATGTTAGAGAACAACTGGCAATTTTTTCCTCTATATACAGGAGAATGAAAATATAAACCCAAACTGAAAGCAGAAGGTGTTGAACTTAGTATTTTTCCTCTACAGTTAGTGTGGCTAAATTCCAGCAAAATACATACTTCAAGTATGCCTAGTATACCTGGAGTGATTTATTTTCCTTTACACAACTCTTTTAAACCATCTTATTTCCTTTTTTTTACAAACACATGTGAGAGCTCAGGATTTCACAAACAAATATACTGTGAGTTAACAGTGGGATTAAAATAAACTGTAAATGCTGTTTAATGGACTCAGCACTCTCATTGTTCTTTATGTGAGCAGCGTTATCCCCTCATTCTTGATTAAGAAATTTACTTTAATGTTTTTAAAATTGAAACAACACTCATTTYCTTTCAACACATCATACCTTCATTGGGTCAAGGTCACAGTTCTACCCCAATGAAGTCTAGGAGGAGGGTTAATTTTAGGAACTGTCAGACAAATTTTGCTCTCATTTAGACCCTATGGACTTCTGTGGGAGTAAGAGAGTGGCACAAGAAGCAAAATTCCTCTGTTGTCCTCTCCTATTCATACTGTGCCAATCATCACAGCATCTGAACACTTTTTCCAATTAAGACTAAATGAAGAAGACTAATGTCTATGATGGGGAATTTCCTGTGTTCCTCCCCCACAAAGAAAAGTTATGTGAATGTTGTGTAGGAGGGATGCTGTGATGATCACATAAATGAAAAAGATACATGTATGTTATAAAAGTAAAGGGAAGAAACAGAAGACATTATTATTTACTGCCTGAAAGAGTAGTTTACATAAATGAGCTTTATAATTGAACCAGAAAGGCTTCTAGTTTGCTGACATACTGTWTCAATTCTCTGAAACAGAATTTCAAATCCCAGACCTGGTTTTTGCTCACTGTAAACTTTCAGAAATGAACACTGGGGTCAAGATKGGAAGTCTACCAATGTGGACTTAAGAGTAAGTATTATTGTACATGGAACAGAAAAACAGAAATGTAAAAGACTTCTTYTAATAATTTGAATTATTCACTAAAATGTACAGTGATCATGTTTATTTAGTAAATTGCAAAAGATAACCAGATAATAGGACTGGGAAACTCTGCAGCATCAGTTCATTTTGGGGGCCACCAATATCAATGCAGATGAAAATCCTGTCAGTTATATTTCAAGACATCCTTCTTAATATTTGAACTTACACAACCTTAGGTCCATTCTTCTGCTGATGTTAACTAACCCTGTGYTAATTAATCCCATGATTTCAATGTCCCTGTGAATCCATTGATTGATATCATGTTGCACAGAGAGTTTGGTTTGCAGGCTTGCAGAAATTTTGGGTGTTGAAGAGACAATAAGGAGAAGACAATGCAGAGACCAGGGCATACTTCAGCCAATACACGTTACCAATCAGATCATGAATGCTGGAACCTTTAAATAGAATCTAGGCTAACACCTAATAATACTGAAATAGCATTGTCTTAGCTAGGCAGAAAGCAGGGATGGTACAAAATTCCTAGAGAGAATTAAAACAGCCCTTTCCCTAGGCATAAACTCTGCACTCTACCTGGTTTCTGTGACCACACCACTGAACTGCTAAGTGCTGGATGACCTGATTTCAGGAATAACAGCTCTGTCTCCATGAGACAAGCACTGATGGTCTGTGCCGGCTGCTCCTTGTGCTGGTTTCAGATGGGATAGAGTTAATTTTCTTCATAGCATGATTTGGACTTTTGCTGAACGCAGACTGTCAATAATATGGAGATGTTTTAGTTATGGCTGAGCAGGGCTTCCACAGAGCCAACCAAGGCCTTTTCTGCTTTTCATACTGCCACACTGGTGAGGAAGTTGTGGGTGCCTGGGAGGTTAGAAGGAGACAGTGGGGACAGGTGACCCCAGCTGACCAAAGAGGTATTCCAGACTGTGTTACATCATTCTCAGAATATAAAGTGGGGAGAAGAAGGAGGAAGGGTGGGACCTTTGGAGTGGTGGTATTTATCCTGCCAAGTCACCACTATGCGTGATTTGGGCCTGTTCTCCTGGAGAGGTCTGAACATCCGCCTGCCCATGGGAAGCAGGGAATTAGTGCCTTGTTTTGCTCTGCTTGTGTGAGTGGCTATGACTTTCCCTATTACACTGTCTTTATTTCARCCTATGAGTTTGTTAGCTTTTAGCCCCCTGATTGTCTCTCCCTGACAATGCTGGTGAGAGTCTGAGTGAGGGGCTGCCTGGGGTTTGGCTCCTGGCTGGGTTAAACCATGGCAGTCCTTTATACAGAAATGTTTAGCTCTCTGCCATCAGCAAAGCTTGGTCCTCAGCTTTTTTCATCTCCCTTTTTCCCATCTCATCAGCAGAATTATCCCACTCCTACAATTGTATTTCTTGTGTGTTGATCAGGTTGTTATTCTCTTAAATTGGATGTTCTCAACCCCTGCCTTTTTATTTACTTTGAAATGCAAACTTCATTTCCAATTCCAACACAATAGTTCTACAGAAAACCCAGGGGAGGTCTGAGTGGGTAAGGAATAAAATACCAGATTTACTTTAGGMATATATATTTTATAAAGAAATCACATACAATAGCCTTTGGTTTCACAGTCAGGATTTCTTTATGTTCTCCTACATTTAGACTTGCTCCATTCCTGAAGTTGTTCAAGGTCAGGTTCCATGGGACTCTAAACAACCCGATCTAGTGAAAAGTGTCATTACCCATGGCAAGGGAGTTGGAACTAGATGATCTTTAAGGTCCCTTCCAGCTCACAATTCTATGATTTGACTCACAGAAAACTGACAGATGGGGCCAGGGCTTAAGAGTTTGGTAATCAAATTACTTCGCTGCCATTTTCTATATGCACAAAGAGACTACATGGTGATGCAGAGATTCTCACGAATTATAGTCCAGTTGTCAGCATCATCAAAAAGTGAGACACTTTTCCTTCCACTAAGTTTCATAATAGGATATGATCTAAAAACCTCTAAAAGACATTATTGAAGAAATTTCTCCCAAGCCTGGTCAGAGCTGGGAAGGTGGGGTTTATTGAAAATTAGGAGGCACGTGTGAGTAAATCCCAGGCACAAAAGCAGACTTATAAAAGCAGTTTGCTCAGTTTTAGGTAACTGAACATCTTCATGTACTTGGTAGTGAAGCCGAATTGAATTTAGCAATTGATTCCCAGACTGAGCTTGTATAATTGAAAGGACAACTTTATCCAAAATCTGAATTTATAAAGGGCTATTAAAAGAATGACCTGGATAGTTGCTTGAGTAATTTTTTTATTAACATGTTTTCACAGAAAGCCCGCAGCACCAAAGGCATTGTGTCTGTGCATGCATGTGCAATATCATTTGTATGATATTATCCTACAGCCAGTGATTAGGTATGTCTCTCAGAGGTTGCTACTGCATATAGCACTGTGACAAACAGAGCAGAAATCATTTTTAAAATACACAGGCACTGCTTATGCTCCTTTCTCACTCTTATTGCTGCTTATTGACAATATCAATCCTCTACTAAAAAAAATAAGGATTTTACAGTTGATTGTTAGTTTTGTTGTTCTGTTGTGTTTTTTGAGGTTCTATACCAAGGGCCCCTTTCTTGGATTATGCTCTTATCCATTAGGGATTTATATGAATAAGAAATATTTCCATATTACCAACTGTGGGACCTAAATGTCCTGTGAACTTCATTTTGATCTAAATTAAAATGACACCACTGTTCAATGAATGCTATTAAATTTAGATTTGGTGGCTTTTTTTTTTTTTTTTTTTAATTTATAGCCTTTTGGTTGAGATCAAGCTATGACCATGATTTTTATAAAACTGTAGTGATTTACAAGAAGCAATTTAAGATGTTTCTAGAAGATGAGCATGACAGAAACTCAAGAGCAAACCATGCTTCTTCCCTATTCTCTAAAAATGAGAGGCTTTGGGGTGTCTCAGGTTGTTGAGACAAAATAATAAATAATTTCTGAAATATGATTATCTTTAATGTTGACAACTTTATCTACCTGCTTTTGACAACACATGAGAAATACCTGGATCTCATGAATAGCAGTTGGTCAGTATAAAAAAGTCCTAGAGTTTAAGGTGCTTTGATGTTATTTCATCTGATGTCCTTTGATTTGATTCATGAAGTGTTGGTTAGGAATTCTTTGTAGTATTCTTTAGCTCAACTGCCTTTCCAGATGCTTTCCCTCCACTATAGCTCTGATTATATCTTGGGAAAAGTTCTTTTTGATTAGAGGGCACCAGTTTTAAACATCCATTTTTCAGGCATAGTTTGCTATCCAGGTTCTGGTCTGTTGCCTTCTAGTCTGTTGCCTTCTGGGCTTTGACAAAAACTGCTGTCCAAAAAAAAAAATCTCAAAAAGACTCTCTTTTCTCTTGTGTCTAAAGTATTTTATTGGGCAATATCAGCCACATGTAATTTTTCGAATTATTAGACTTCAGAGAGATTTACCAAACWAAGGACTGATCTTAAAAAGCTTGATATTTATATTTGCAAACAGTGATGTTATCTACAGCATGTTTATAGTTCTACCATCTTAGTTTTGAGACAAACTAGAGTTGAAAAGATGTTGGTTTTCATTGTGAGAAAGAAGAAACTTGGTGACCAGATTTTGACAGCATACAAATTTCCCAGAGTTTATCAATTATCTTTTATTGTAGAAGATATAATGAAACCTAATTTACCACACTATCATTCTGGATTGTGTTAAATTAGACATTTTCTAAAGATTTACAGTAATATGCCCTAGATAAGATTCTGCAATTTCAAAAGGGAGAGAAGGTTTCCACTGATTTAATTTTAGGAGCTTGCAGTGATTTTTCCTGGAAAAAAAAGAGTGCGAGTTCACATTTCTCTGTACAATGTTATTGGGTCATGTTTATAGATTAGGTTCATCAAACAGCACAGTATTAAACAACTGATACAAAAGCAAGCTCTTTCCCTTTTTTAAAGTGCCATAGGCATATGTGTAAGGAAAAAAAGATGGAGCCTTGCCTAAGGGAAATGACATGTGAATTCAAAACAAGGGTGACAGCAGAAGAAAATAAATACAAGAAATTTTTGAGGGAGGGAGGCTAAAAATGAAATAATGAGGTGATCTGGCTGTCTGGTTTTAACTTCAGAATTGCTTTATCATTTTTAAATAAATAAAGACCCTTCTAAAAGTCTTCAAATAAATAAAGACTAATCCAGGGGTCTACTTAGGGAACTGAGTTTTGACAGATATATAGTAACCATATATGAGAAATAAGCATATATGAGAGTAACCTCATTAAGCTTCTTGGCTTCTAGTCATGTGCTCAGCTCATTGAAACACAATGACAAATGTGGGTGGCAAATTTATGAGTCTTCTTATAATTTGGACTGATGTTGTAATTCTCATATACTCAAGCATAAACACTTTCAGTTCTGCAAGTAAGGTAAACACCTTTTGCCTTTACCCCCTAAATGAACCATAAGTTTAGGACATAAAATATTATTTAAAAAATTAAGACTTAAGTCTTCAAGGCTTTATATCATTAAATATGATACATAGCTGAAATAAAGGACAACTTCCTTCTCTTGTTAGTGAAAGTGCAGTTTCCACTCTTTCAGAGTCATAAAGCAAGAGGTCCATAAGATTGCAAGAGTAATAACAAAAACAAAAAGCTAAACAAGTCCAAATGGAGCCATAAAAATGCCACKTTGCACAACCCAGCATATTTTCAAATGAATTCTTTACGAAGCACTGGATTTACACCCATTCCCTATTTTTCATCTGCAAATTTCCAGAAGCCTTAGGGATGCTGTTGGTCCAAACCTGATGCAGTTTACACCAGTAATGCTGGGCAATGAAGGCTTGGCATAAGTCATTGTTTATCAGCTTGGGATTGCCAGACAAAGTGGCTCTGGGAAAAGAAGAAATGGAACACATCCTACATACCCCAACACCTGCAATTGAGAGAAGAAACTAGATTGGGACAAGCAAGCTATATAAAAGCATTCAGAATTTAYGCTAATTTTGGGCTGAGTGTGGCAAAACTGCACAGGCACTCTGATGTTTCAAAAAATTTTAAATGGTCTTTAATAGGGAAGTTTGAGAAGCAGCATTCTCTGATCAGCTGCATATGTCACTTGCAGATCAACACTATTCKATTGTTGTGTGAGAAGGATGTTGAGGGAAAAAATGTCCTGATCTCTCAGCCTTTGGATAAAGCCATTTCTTTGCAGACTAAACAGTAAATTTATCATGCAAGAAAATCCATCAGGGAGACTGTCACTTGATTTTCAGCAGAGTATTTCAGAAGTCAGGAAATTGCCACTAAATTTCCAGTACCCTGCAGAAGAGTTAAATTGGAAGAAAAAAAAAGTTATTTTAGTGGAGATTTGACAAAAGCTTCTTTGTACTGGTTTTACTACCAGTTATTCTCAATCAAAGCAAAAAGTGGGTGAGGAGGAACAAAAACCAAAAAAAAAAATACAGGTCCAATTTTTTTGGCTGATAAATGCAATGAAAACCACAGTACTTGCACATGGCATTTGCCTTCTGTGAGGAGAATTAAACTTACTGAAACTATTCTTCTCAAGTAGGTGGAAAACATATTTCTGTTCTACCTGTGACCTCTTACCAGGTCAAATCCATGCCTCTCTACAAAGTCTGTTGTTGGCTAGCTGACCAGTGGGTTGTATCTTAAAGCCAAATAAGTAATTGATTTTTAAGGACTGATGTAGTTTGCCTTCATAACTTTYATTAGAAAGTTGTTTTCAAATAGAAAGTATTAGTTTTTGTTATGCAAATTCAAAGTTTTCTGGCTAGGGCAGTAGCCAGTTCATTGTCCTTGYATCATATACAAATTTTGACACAAAACTGTTTTTCAAATATTCAGACAAGTGATCAGAGAAAACCAAAAGCAATTAGTTAAGAAAATTATACAAGAAGAGCTCCAAATTTTCTTGTGGTGGTCAGACTAAATAAGCTCTTGCCTCATTTTGAGGCCATTTGTTCTGGTTTTATAAAAATACCCCAATCACTTTTGTCAGTCTTTATTGACAAGTTCTTAAAACACACTGCATTATCTGAAAGTATTTGTGTAAGTGCTTACAAGACAGAGCATKAAGTTCATATTTCCATTTATTATTGGTTTGAAGAGGGGATACCCCAAAAGGATATGTTACAGAATACGAGRCATCCTCCACAAGGACAATTTAATTATATTTTCCTATTCTCTTGACTACATCTGCTAACATTACTTAGCTAAGTCAYCCTGTGTGGACTCTCTGTGCCTACTGTGTTATTTCAAAAATATTTCACTTTATCCAGCACAAAGAGGAAAAAKCAAGCACTAACCAGAGAACGGTGTCTACATGGTGGTTTGTGTCCAAATAGAAACACCATTAGAAAGATCTGACATCCTCTAAAGAGGAGTGTTTGAAGTAATCTACTGTGTTGAATCATATAATRAATTTTTGCCCCCACAAGGCAGAGCACAGTGTCCAGGTCCTGTAGAGGGAGAGCTCTGCCTCCATCTCTTGGTGATGGAGAGGAAGGGCARCCAGAGGATTCTGGATTATCTGGATTCTTCATTGACCCCAAAGCCAGATGAACAGATGCTTGAAAGGAGAGGACAGCTGTGCTGTGACACACAGGGAAACATCAGTAGAAAGTCATTCATGCAACCTTGTCTCCCAGGGTCTTCCCACCACTGCTGTGGGACCCACCATAACTGCTATCAGAGGCTGTGGTGCTGACCCAAGAAAAGAAGAAGGTATCTAGTTTGCAGAAAGGAATTTTTTTCAAATTACTATCAGATGCTGATTCCTAGCAGTTAGAACCCATATGAATTTGGCAGGATTCTTCCATGTGCAGTGACAMAGAGGGAATGAAGAGCAGAGAAGTGCCTTTGCAATGGGATATGGCATTTACTGCTGAAGTCAAGGTTGGCAGTGGAAGGACCAAAGCTGAATCCTGGTTGCAGCGCTTAGAGGTGAAGCTGCAGAATCTGATAAGCACAGGAGACTTCCCAGCTGCCTGGAACCAAGGCTACCCCATATGTCTGGAGATGGTGGGAGCACACAAACCTCTGGCACCAGCCTGAGWCTGGCACCAGAGCCAGGTAGGAAAGTTGCCTGTCTGATGCCAGCTGGCTCTAGGCTGARTTAAAAAACTCCTGTCAAACCTAGTGGGGATGACTGACAGAGGGATACACCATCCGTAACACAGGAAGCTGTTCACCTTGCTCCTTGGAGTGTATAATAAACTTCTCAGGCTGAGAGCTGTAATGCCTGCCTTACAGGGTGCTAAAGAAAGTCTCAGCCACAGATCAGAGCCTCACTGCTGTGCCACCAGCTGCATAGCAGAGGCAGAAACATACAGGATTAAAACCACATGAATTTCAAAAGCTTCATATTAAACAACTTTTAAAGATATACCATGACCCTTTATTTCCWTAACATAAATTGTTGCAATGGTATATAATGGTTTTTCTCCTTGAAAAAAAGTTCTTGATTCTCTCAGAAACTTTAGGAGTCACCTACATGTGCTCCCAATCCTAAGCCTTGCTGCTGCTACCAACTTTGAAAGAGGAATTAAATACATTTCARMATTAAAAAWTAAAAGAAAATGGCTCACTTAATTACTAGACATAAAATTWATTTCTTCACATTACACTGAACACATTGCCTTTACTTATAATAGAGAACAGATACCACTCAAATAAGATAACCAATTCTCTTGCAACACATCTATTTTGTTCTATATTTAGTTACAATTCTTTGCCTGAAATATTTGCCTCTTTTAAGAGGTGGRCTTATATTCACCCGTATTCTGTGGTTTCAAAAGCTCAGAGGTTTTAAGTCAAACCATACCATATTAAATATCAGCAGTATAAGCTGCTATAGGCACTCCTGTGCTATGAGGTAGAGGGGGTTTGGGACTTTTTAACTAGTATTATTTACACTCTGACCTTTAGCTTCAGCTTAGCTAAGATTTTAATGGAAATATGAAAGAGACAAATTAAGTAAAAACAATGTAAAGCACTATAAAGCACAAGTCTTTGCAATTTCATTTTACCTTCAGAAAAATATATGACATTATAAACTACGTAAAACACAATGAAAATTACTACCTTGTACTTAAGAAAGCTATCAATGTGCTRTTTTTGCAAAACTTCTGAAGCATGGAATTACCACTAAATCTCTATATGTCTCATTTACTGAGAACAAGCATGTGTTTAAAGGCTTTCTTGACTCARGATCAATTTTTAAAAGTAATTATTTACTGATAAAAAAGCAAAGTTTTAGGGACATCACATTAAGATAATCCCATGACTTTTAAGGGTAGGGATGATAATGCAGATCTCAAAATTAAAAAGAAATTTTAAAGAGTTTCTGGTTCAGCAAGCTAAGTGAAAACTAGCATATCATTGTTTAACCTTAAGAATTTATTGTGAATTTGTCAAGATTCATAACCTTGGGACTATCAATCACTAGAAACAGACATGTTCCAAATACTTCACRCTAAATGTCATTTCTTGAGAGATACAACTGAGGTTTATGACTCTTAGTCTTAAAATCTTACTATTGGTCCTTTCTGTTCAGGGCCACTTAAAGACCAGAAATGTTTTGCTGCAGAGTGTAAAGATGACCTGATTACTGAAGCAAATCCCCATCTCCTACTTCTGTGCAATGAAACATTATAAAATCTATTCCCTTTAGCTGCTAAAGAAGAGAAATATATTGAGCTCTAGGAATGGTGCTAGGMATCTTTGCCTATGGAATCTTTGCCAGCTTGTGATGGAAGAATATATTCAGTGAAATGGTAAAATGATACCACTTCACCACTGAGCTGTGATAAAGAGACTACCAGGGCAGCTCAAGTCCATATGAAGTCATCTCAAGCATTAGAGCTATAGTTCAGTTTGGTTTAGTAGCAGTGACATTTTCTTCTGAGTCAACAGACTTTTGGGTTTTGGTGGCTTTTGGCACRTAATACCAGCCTTTGAAACACTGATTGCTCAGCCAAAGTTAACAGARATAGCTGAAAAACAAGATGCCATTATCTCTGGGTCTTGCTCTGAGTAAGCTACAAGAGCACTGCCATCTGTAAAGAGCAGTTCTTTAATAAGGGGACTTCTGAAGCCTTTGTTTCTGCATACAAACAAGCCAAATTATAAATGTCGCTTGGGGGAATCTGAAAGTGGACTCTCAGACAGACTCTGTGTTTGCTCAATTTGCTGCTACTGAAAAAAATAAAAACCTCCCTACCACTGAGATGCTGTAGYTCTAATCATATTGACAAGCAAGCTTTCCATCCAAAGAGCCAGCTGAAGATGATAATTTCTTCAACTCATTTGCTTTGGGAGAAAGAGGAGTTCAGTGTGGGGGTTGGTGGTTGTTCGTTTTTGGTTGTTTTTTTTTTTTTTTTAATTTTCGTGGTTTTATGTAAAGCAGCACAGAAAGGTCTATTTAATTCTTTAATGCATCTTAATAGTGTCAAGTAGCTTTACACAGCCTGATAATCATAAAAAAACCCCACAGCTGAAAAAGAACCACAGTATTGCACAGACATAGGTAAGATTTGAGATTCTTTTTTTTCTGCATGAAGTAGACCATAAATACATCTCTGTAACTGCAGGACATTTTTCTTACCCATTTCCCAGCTGATAYGATAAGTGTCTTTAAGCTGCTATAGTACTTCTGGTTACAGAGAAGAAATATGTATATGTTCTGTGTTTCCAACACATTTTAAATATTTCACTTCGTATCACACTGAAGTCATGCTGGGACCACAAAAGAAGATCACGACTTTATGATCAATATTAGGTCTTCAAYTATTGAGTTGTTTTAACATTAGCCTTTGATTTCTTTTATGTKGAAAATATGCAGGGAATACCATTAATTGACTGTAATCTTGAAGAGTTCATGACTATGACAAGTTTTAAATGCCTGGATTTCTACAGTTAGAATATGAAGTTGACTAAAATTACATAGTCAACTAACAGTAGTGTAGACTTAATACTGGAAAATAAGGAACCTGGCTTCGCGCCCATTAAATTCAATAGGAATTTTACAGACATTTAACCTTAAAATGTTGAAGCAAAAGGATTTTATTAGATTTATTTGGACTCTTTGTTCCAGAAGACTTTCTCAAGTACATGTTACAGATTTTCACAAGTTCTTTTATAATACATTTCTCCATCCATTTCCCTTTTTTCAAAGGACAGCGGCAATTCTTTGGAAAAGGAGTGCAAACAGATTTTAATTAATTTTTTTTAAAAAAGGGAAAAAAAAGAAAATGGTAATAAGGAAACCACTTGGATTAAGAAATGCAAAGAAGCATGGAACAAAACCCAAAAACCCATAAACCAGGGAGAGAGGATAGAAAGGCCTGGAAGAAAAAGTCATTGAGAGCAATTGCAGGGCGCTAAAATAGGCACAAGGATTAGGCAGTGGCCAGAACAGAGCAGCTGAACAGCTATTGAAAGGAAGTGGGTTTATAAACAGGAGTTCAAGCAACAACAAGGAATGGCTTCAGTGCAGGAAACTATGGTAAATAGGAATGGCTGAGCTTGTTCAAAGCTGTGGGAAACATTAACAGAGTAATACAAAACAGAAGTCTTTTATTCATTAAAACATTTTAAGCATAGAATTTTCGAACTTTTAGGTCTTTTTCTAATATATGAATAAAATTATTTTCCTTCAATCATACCCATTACTCAGTCTCCCATTACTCTCTCCCTTTTAAGCTGAACATCTCTACGTAGCAACTAAATCTGTAGAAGATGCTTGCTTTGATTGGTTTCATAGTTTTTGTCAGAGTGGAGCTGCCTTCCTAATATTAAGCAGGAAAGAAGGCTCACAGTCTCTATTGTGAAGTATTTAAGCTTCAACACATGAGTTTAAAGTTAAACAAGTCTTGAGATTATTTCCTAACTATGGAGGTTTTTCCTAACTGAGGCCTTAGAACAGCACTGGTGCTCTTTAAAGCTGTGGAAAGATACTCAAGAAGTATTTTAAGCATTGTAATTACCAATTGCAATGCTTAATAAAAACACTGTTAATGCTTCAGAGATACAGTTCATCCTTTACAATACTCYTTTGARCATTGTTTCTAGAGACAGGGAATAYAACTTASATTTCTATAAAGACTACCAAAYKGCTATGCCAATAACCTTTGGTAATCAAGCAGAGCTGTGCCTTCCAATTCAAAGACTTTTTCTCCACAAGGATCAAGATCAGAAGAAAAGAGAAGTCATGGTTTTATAGGGAGAGACTTTCAGGGAGATTAACACTGACTTTAGTCCTTGTGAGATTCAGAATTTGAAATTTCTATCCCAGAAGACAAAAAGTAAGCCAGGCAACCATGGCTGCTACTGTCATGTTTTAAATTAGTCGTGTTTTGAATACAGATCCCCGAGAGCCGARCTGGTTTTGATGTGCCTATGCTCTTACAGCTCTYATGCTGGACTGCTTTCAATCCTTTTMATTTCAGCCCTACTAAYACATGTGTGATTTTGCCTTCAGTTTTTTAAGCACTCCAGTTTGGTCTCTAGATGGGATACAAAGGTGCGTTGACYGCTTTTGCAGARACTTGATMCACATTGATGGCAAGCCACAGAACCACCTTAATGCAGCCTTGTGCCTTTTCGTAACATCTTGCCAGACTGTTTTAGGGAAGTGGTAAATGTAGTGTGTCCTCTCCTGAGAGACTAACATTTCTGGATTCGTGGCATGATTTGACAGGACCCAGATRCCAAATACCAGTGCTGTTACCTGGAGGCACATCACAGTCCAGATTTCTAAGGTGCAGAAGGAAAGCTAAACAACGTTCTCTATTGAGCCAAAATTTGGAAACTGGAGTTTGGAAAGATGGGAAAAACTGACAAGAGCTGGTGGGATTCAGGATTCACAGTCAGATTTTCAGAGCATCCTGGTCTTGATTCTCATAGTTGWCACCGACAGATCCATGCACATCCACTCTGGTTCCTTATTCAGAAATCGTGCTTCAAGTGCCCAACATCAAAAAGTTACTTGGCCACCAAATCCCTGCCTCTCCTTTGGCCTGAGAGGAGAATGAATTGCTGGTTTACGGACTTTTCTTTTTTAAAAAATCTATTTGAACATACCGATGTGGGGAACAAAGTAAACACAAAACCGCAGCCCAGCACCTCCAGCGCTTCACTCCTCAGCACGGCGGCGAGTGGCTCCCGCCGTCACACGCTGCCAGCCCCCGAGCGGGGATGCCGCCGCTCCGCCGCCCCGGCCCCGCCGCCCGCGGAGCCCCCCGCCCCCGGCTGCCGGGGGAATGTCCCTGCGAGCTGCGGTGGCGCTCGGTCGAGCCGCCCGGGGCGGGCAGCGGCGCAGCCGGGCCGGGGCGGGCCGTGACTCACTCGCCGGGCCGAGCGGGGGAACTCCCGCTGCCGCCGGGCTCCGCCGCCGCTGGCAGAGCGCATGTGCGGGGGCTCCCGGCTCCGCGCCGCTCCTCGCACCCTCCCGCCCTCCCTTCCTCTCCGCCGCCCTCCCTCCCTCCTTCCCTCTCTCCTTCTCTCTCCCTCTCTCTCTCTCTCTCTCTGCCCCCCTCCCTCCCTTCCTCCCTCCCTCCCTGCTGCCTGCCCGCCCGCCTGCCGCCGCCTCCCTGCCTCTCCCCGCCGGCTGGGTGCTGAAGTTGGGCGGATGGCAGCGAACCAGCTGCGCTAGGGGACGAGCCGCACCAGCCCTTCCCGGGATCGCTCAGCGCCAACTGCACGCAGCCGGGCGGGGGTGGGTAAGGCGCTCCGCGCTTATTTCAGCCTGAACCGTGATAAACGGCACCAAAATGTCTGCTTTATAGTGATGCAAAGGGTGTGTGTGTGGGGAAAACCACACCGACCAAAGGGAGGGATGTGGGGGGGAAGAGGAAAAGGACAGAGGGAGACCAGAGGATGGATGGATGGATGGATGGATGGATGGATGGATGGATGGATGGATGGATGGAGGGCGGCAGAGTGCAACAGAAAATGTATTCACCGAGGGACACGCTATGTGTGAGCGTGCCTCTGTGTGTGTGTAACAACGGGCGGCTTCGGGGCCGAGGTTGCAAGGTGGAGAGTGTGTGCGTGCGTGTGTGTATGTGTGTGTGTGTGTGTGTGTGTGTGTGCCCTGCCCGCGATGCACAAAGGGGTGGGGAGAGGTGTCGCCGGGCTCTACCCGCGCCCCCCCGTCTCCGCCGCCGCCCGGTTTGCTGGGGGGACGCCGCGGGGCATCCGCCGCGCCGGGCGATGCTGCCAGCCCGGGCAGGGGAAGGATTGGGCCGCCCCCGGGGAAGCCGGGGGCACGGGCTGGCGGYGTGACAGCCGCCAGATCGGAGGCGAAGCAGCGCTCCTCCCGTCTTTCCTCTTGACCTTCCCCTGCCTGTAACGCTGGTCTGCTTCGCGCGAGCAGAGGTGGTGTAATTTTTATTCATATTATTGTTGTTGTTGTTATTTCAACCCGAGGAGCCGGCGGAAGGTGAGGGTGAACAAGCGAGTCGTTGCTCTTAGATCAGGAGTTGCTTCCCCATCCCTCCCTCCCTCTGCCCCCTTTCTTGGCCGCCCCCCCGGGCCGGGCCGGGCCGGAGCGGGGCCGGGAAACCCCCGCGGGCAGCGGCCGCGGAGCCCCGGGCGGCACCCAGCCTCCCCCGCCCGCCGTACCCTGCGGCACCGCCATCCCTCTGCCCCGGCCTCCTTCCCGCCCCTCCCCTGGAAATGTCGGCGGGAGACGGGCGGGGGCCGCGGGAGGAGCAGGTGGCCGGGCGCGGCCGGCGGGGCAGGGATGCTCCCGGTGCGCCGTGCCCGGCTCCGAGCAGCGCGGGACAGCGGCGCGGCCCCGAGCGGAGCGGGGATCCCCGCGCCGCTGGGAAACACCCGCCGCCGCGGCGCTCGGTGCGGCGGGGATGCTGCCCGAGACCCGCCGTGCGCTGCTCCTGCGGGGTTGCGCCTCTCCTCGGGATGAAACCGCCCGCRATTAGGAATGCCGAGGTTGCCTCGCTTGCTCGGCTGCCAACCTAACATTCATCTCTATCTCTTCTCGTTGATTTAGAAGGAARCCTTACTGGTGCTGTTAGGCTTAGAAACAGCAGGGGTGAAATTTATGGTTTTCGGTATTCAGTTTCTTCATTTCTGTATCTGGATTTTCACCAATGTGTGCYGTAGGTTTGCAGCCAGATGCTTTTGCAAAATGGATGAAATCTGAAATACCYTTCTATAAGTAAGTTACRTATTGGCTRGCAATACTATTATGGGTAACAGGTGAAAAATAGCTTCCTACAAATGTAATATTCATGCATTACAAATGTRGGGAGTTCTATAAAGGAAGTTGATTCTTTTTCACATAAGCGGATGCTAGTGTCATCATCCTTACATAAATCACTGGGAAATTTACCTGTGGCACAAGCCATTTAGGCAAATAAGCTATTTAACCTTAATAGAGAAACAGTGTTGCACACTGTTACCAAATACATATTTTTATTCTAGCTCATACCCATAAAAAGCAAAGTCCTWATAAAAGATGAGTGAGCCCCACCCCAGTAAGTTTGTGGCCTAAGACGTAAAGGCTATGATACRCACAAGTACTKGCCTCCCTGCAATAACGTGAGCATTAAAGCATTTAAATGCCTTTCTCCATCAAGGCCTTAGATCCTMTTAAGTAGCCAAAATAAGAACATAATTTAATTAAAAGAATACTATCAAATAAATTGCTATAGTGAGTTGAACATCTACTCCAATATCCTGGCTCTGACTACAGTCATTAGCAGACGCTGAAGGCAGAAAAACGTAAGAAACAGGACTGGCATACAGGGATCTTTTCCTGGCACATCCTTTCAAGTTTCAGCAACACATAGAACATAGATTTCTTAAACTGGAGTTTGCTCTCAGACCATCACATTTAGAAACTTTTGAGTTYCYCTRCTCCTTTTTWAAAAAATCTGTTTATGCTTTGGTCTCAAGCCCGTTCTGTGGCAATGAACGCCACAATTCAATTATGATTTGTGTGAAAAAGTACTTCCTCTTGTTTGCTCTGAACCTGCTGCCTGATAATTTCACTCAGTGCTCCTTAGCTTTCATATGTGGTAAGAAGCACATACTATGTCTGTATGTCTATGCAAGGTGCCAGGAGTGTCCTCTCAAACCTGAGCAGGTACAGCACTGGCAGGTCAGGTCCCTTCATTTTCCCTATCACCAACCTGATAGGAGGCCTGCCTAGGAGTGTAAAGCTGTACTCAGCCCTTGATCTTTCTCTTGAAATCTACAGATAAGAATAGTTATTCTTCTCCTTGTTATGCAACATGGATACTTAWGCACAAAGTATTGCCCTGAACCCATGAACTCCTTTCAAGAAGGCTACTGAAAAGCTGTCTGTTGAAAAATACTCCCTGCACTATTGATTTGAATTGAAATCTGACTGACAGCTTGGTGAAAAATTCCCTACCCCAATGCAGTTTTCTACCTACCCTGAAAGGAAGTTGAATATTTTATTCTTAACTGCAATTCTTATATTTTAACAACTACATTCAATACAAAATACAAATCATATGTCAAAGGACATTATATATATACATATATATTTTTATATATAAACTCTGTACATTTGAAGTAGCATTATTTTCTAATTGTTCTGTGTAATGTTCATTATATGGATGTGCATACTGAACAACAGACACAGTTTCAGAAGTAAAGTTTAAATGTCGCATAAAATGTAACTGATTTGTAAGGAGCTGTAACACAAATTCTTCTTCAGAAGAGTATTCCTGAGTTCAGTCCTGCTTGAGGAGGTATTGATCAGACCAACATTGCAAAATACTTCCCTGATCCCAGTGGTAGCCCCTCTTTGATTTTGTCATAATAATAATAAAATAGTAAGAGACCAGAGAACTACAGAAGCACAGCCCAGGCCCAAAGACACAGAAGTTTTCACAGTTTTAATTCAGCAGCAGACACAACTTGGAGCAGCACAGTCCACAGCAGGCCGTGATGAAGTAGGGTAGAAACCCATGAGTTGTGAAATTTTTCGCAAAAAATAAAATGCTGGAAACCTCAGATGCTTTAATCCCCATCTCCCAAAAAGACTAAAAGGAGAGGCTGAGTGGTGACAGGATAGGAGGAATGTCAGCCAGTCTCAGACTTAAGCCAGTCTTAGACATGATTTTCCACTTACAAGTGGCAAATACATGTCTGTGTGTATATGTAACAAAACATATATATATGTAGATATATATATATATGGTACATACATTTTTGTTCACTAAAAATACATTATCTAAAATAAATTTTACAATCCTAGTACTTTTAAATAGCACTTTCTTACTTGTATGCTTCACATGCATGCCTTTAAGTAAGAGCATATGGGGATTCTTATGAATACACCAGAAGTGTATGAAGTGAAACAGTTCTTACAGAGATGTTCATTACACTTCCATCAGCTCCCTCCTGATCATGTCTTCATGTCAGGGATTTATTTTGCACTCAYACCAAGGTTTCAGCTTTTTTAGTGAAAAATATATCCCTACCATACTGTGAGTACAGGATGAGTTTTCTAAGAACATAAAATTCATGCGCTAATTGGCTGGAGCTGACATTCGTTAAAAACTAAATCCTTCACAAAATTTAGCATTTCTGTTGACATRCCCTTTGTTCTAAGTAGCTTTTATAATGAAATAGCGCAATCAAACTTTACATACCATTAATTAATTAAAAGCTTGTGCATAGGGTATGAAAACAAATGGCTAGATTAAGTTGTAATAGTTGTAATTTAAGTTAAATCTATTCATGGTTATAGCTAATGGCTGTGCCTATACAGGCTATACAGGCTGTAAGTAGAGTTGTGGATAWAGCTTTGCTGCTGACTCCTGCGGGTCCACTGAACCCTCCAAAGAAGCCCAGCCCTTCAGCTTGGCACCTCTGCAGGTCTTGGCTAYAGAGGGTCTGAGGAAGTGAGCTGCATGTGTGTCTCACCCTGATTCTCTGGAAAGTTAACCATTCCAGAGAGGTCTTTYCTACAGAGATTTTGTGTCTCCGCTTGAAGTCGGGTATTTGCTCTCAAAAGGTTTTCCTTGGTATTGCTGCTGTCTCCAGCACAATGCACAGAGGAGGCAGCCGAGCAGTGTGACTGTGGCAGGGACCTTGGGGAATGCTTAAAGCACACAAACAGATGAACTCGGGGTCTGCTCTGCTCCTCCTGCCCAGCCACCGTGGAACCTGTGCCTCGACCAAACTGACTTAAGGGCTCGATTCCCTGGTGTGCTTTCTCTGATTTSCACTGCTCCAGTGATGCAAAACACATGTAAACTCAAGTTAAATGATTTGTGTGCTTTGAAATTTTTTTTTGTTCTAGTATATTAATGAATCTAGACTTAAATAAAAATAATTTAATCAATTTAAGGTTGGTTCTATCATATCATCATAAAAATTTTGAATCTTTGTCTATGAGTTCTTTGCTTATAAAATATAAATGAAATGCATTTTAACTTCCATACAATAGAATTTTTCATACATTATTAACTTTGTAAGGAAATAGCAGCAAGTTCTTAGAAATCAGTGAATATCTAAATAGAATGTATGTGGAAAATTACAGGTAGGGAGATAGAACAGAAAGAAAATTTAATAAAATCTTATATCCAGCAGCCAAGCATTAAAAACATGCACCTTAAACACTRCATCTGTACAGCATAATCTTTCTCCATACAAAATATATGCATATATCTAGTCTAGTTTCTTYAGTGAGAAAGGGGGAAACTAGACAGTGATGCATTAAGACAGATATGTAGCTTCTGCTACCAAAGCAGCTTTGTTTAAAGCAGTTTGGCTGCTCTCATCTCTCCAGTGATGCCAGCTCTGTGCTTGCTCAAATATGAGCGATCACAAGCTGAACCACTGTATATAACCCATCTCTTTACATACAGACTAGCAGAGAGAATGTCACAGTAGCACTGCCTTTAAAGGACACAGTCACTCTGTCTCAGATCCCTGATTAATTGATTATGCCACCTTGCTAAGTTCAAGTCCAAGCAAGACTTGAGGTCTTTATTTTTTTTTAGGAAGGCTGAATATGTTTTGGGTGGTTTTGCTGTATTATGTTTTTGCTGCATTATGTTTTGCTGTGCTGTAGTATGCTGTAACAATATCTTCATTTATCAGCAACTCATGTCAGTTAAAGTAAAATAATCCCAAGAGAGGAAGCAATTAAACCCCAGGAAGCATGGATGAAGGCTGTCAAGGTATCCTTATCACAGCACTTTTATACCTGCTTCCAAGACCAGGTTGGACATGGCTTTTGAGCAACCTGGTGGAGGGGTTGAAACTGATATTTAAGGTCTGTTCCAACCCAAACCATTCTGTGATTCTGTGATTCTCTGATACTGTAGTTCAGACAGTTTTCAAGAGAGAGACCTCAGAACAATGAGCACCCTTGGAGCAGCGTGTCCTAGGCACGTCACAGCTGTGGCAAGGAGCTGCAGGGAGTTCTGACATTTCTCACAGTACCACTGCCTGATTAGTATCACCATGTCTGTGCTGGTCTCATAGAAGCTTAAATTAGAGGGAAGTCATAGAATGTCTGGGCTGGAAGGCACCCTACATATATTTTAGTTGCAAGTCCCCTTGCCATGGACYGGGACACTTCCWCTRGACTAAGTTGCTCAAARGTCCATCCAAACKGACCTYGAACACTTCCAAGGATRGGGCATCCCCAGCTTCTCAGGGCAACCTGTTCCAGTGTCTCACTAGCCTCAYAGTGAAAAAATACAGAGTAAATTTTTAATACCATTGATACTGTTTATGATTTGMTTAATGGGAACTACCTTCTGAAGCAAGGAGTTTCTTATCCAATCTGCCTTATTTTGACAGTACTGGAGACAGCACATGCTCTCTGGTATTCACATTGCATCAGACCTTTGGGTAGTGTAGATTCTGCTCTCAATGAYTTGCATCATATGAAAATTGAGAACAGTGAATAATAACTTCCTGTACAAGAGCTTCACAAGTAGCCTTGATTTAATGAATGTAGGTGGGAAGTGTCATCCTAATTACTCAGTGTCCAAAAGGTACTTTTATTTCCAAGTCCTAATTTCTTCAGAAATTACAAAGTCCTAAAATATTAATCAGATGCTTCATAGCTTTCAAGATGGGTTTGGGAAGAGTAAGATGTAAAAGCTATTTTTTTATCATTCATGTAGAATGGTTTGAAAATATATCTACTGTGTTGTAATGCAGTTGTCTTATAATGGTCTGATAATCTGACTGATACAGTTTGAAATATCTGATAACCTGGTAATGGGAATCTATTGTGTAGAATTTTTTCACTATTATATGCATTTCATTTGTCCAAGTATTTTTATAAACACTTACTGACCCTCACAATGTAAAAACCCCAGATGATGTTAATAAACAGAATCTCAGCTGTGTGGTAAGCATTGTGCTGACCATAAGGCTGTTTTCAAATTTTTGAATATTTGATATGCAAAATTAAGTCACAGAGAAACCACAAAAGAGAATCTTGAAAGGATGGAGGGAATACCTATATCCAGTGAATACAGCTATTTCATAAACTATGAAGTTATGAAGGCAGCAGCTTTGAGCTGATAGCTCATGTAGGACTGGACACTGGTCAGTGATTCAGATTACAGAAATCTGACTGTTTATTGGATTTGTCCTCAGCTCTCTCTGCAGAATAACATTCCCATGCCCAGCATCTGTCTCAAAGCCTATGCTTACACTGCTAATTGCAGTCTAGGATAGAGATAGCTGACAAAGTTCAGACACTCAAAAAATCTAGTTGAAGCAGCACTAGTTACCTTATTTTACCTTTGCTATCTGTATGTCATCTTGCATCCTGCAGCACAGACTACACAGAAACTAAGAAATACACTCCTGAAATTTTTCTATTTTTAATCTAAATAGCTCCTGAAGACATTTACCACCAAATGTGTTCTATATTCTTTCCACAATTGCTCTTCTTAACCTGCTTCAATTGATCAGTAACCATCTAAGGAAATCACAGCTGTTGTTTCAATAGCAGTCAGTGCTAAAATACAGAAGTAACATGGCATTCATGTGGCTGTCTATGACTTCAGCTTTATCTAGCCAAGGTAGCATAACTCCTGTGGGTGTGAGATTKCACTGAGCACTTTTAGTTGCCAAGACTCTCAGTTTTGGTTAAGAGTCCCAGGTTTTTTCTCTGCAAACTAACAGAAGCCTGGGCTTTTGCACTGGAACTTGATTGTCTGTGTACTGAGTTCTTAGGATGGTYGCAGACCCGGCTGGAAAGTTACCRTGTTCCAGGGATCATTCCCAATCAWACACTAATATGAGAGTGTCCTGTTACGCAGAGCAGGTCACTCTAATTATATGGATGAAACTAAATTGGCCATTTAGCCTCAGAGCCAAAGAACAAGCCCGGGAACTGTTTCTTTCCAGTGCAGATTCATCAGGTCTCTTCAGGAAGGTCTCTGCCTTTGGCCTGCATTCTTTCTTCTCAGGAATATGATATTAACCAAAGGAAACTGTGTTTCCAGATCATCTCAARTCAGTGACTTGTTTTTGTTAGCTTATGTTGTTCCCYTGATATTTGCCTACYGCRAACAAGAACACTGCAGATTTTTATRGTTCCTTCTATTTTGTTCACAACAGAGGGGTAGATTGTCAGGTTGTATAAATGAACATATGCTTGAAGGATCCAGTTAATAACACACCTGCTTAATAGTTTTTCCCCATGTCTCGTTTCAGACCAAGATTTATCAGYTTTTAATACATTTAATGTTTATCATGATGATTTTTACCATATTTATTCTGGATTCACAATGTTGTATTCACTAACAGAATTCAACATATTTATATTGACAATACCATCAATTTGGCATTTTGATATAAAATGTTAATATAACCATCTCATATCCATCTCATATATATATGTTTTTTAAAAATACATTTAACATAACTCATACCGAGTGGATTTAACTATACTGAGTTCACTCAAGTCCTTAATGTATTTATTACTATTAATATTCTATCAAATCTGTGGGATGAGTGGGTTATGATTTATGTTCATATTAATTTTTTTATACATAACAGGAGAGAGAGTTGTTTTTAAAGAAAGTGTAAAGTTTAGGAAAGGTGAGTGGCTYGTATCTGTATGTGCATGAGGTAATAGGAAATTTATACATCTTGCATGACCTTCTGCTGAGCATTTTTCTTGGCCAGGCATATAATACTGTAGCAAATACAGTGTCCTGGTTTCATACAATGTGACATTTCAGGAACTTCTAAGAAAATAGAGAATCCAGAAAGATGAAAATAGTGTAAGAGGAGGTGACTACTCATTGTATTGTTATTATTATTATTCTGAGAATCTAGCAATTTAGCAAGCACTAAGAATAAATAARGAACACATTCTGAGAAGATATTCCTGTCCTTCCAGATTTTTGGGAGATAGACTAATAAGTGCTTTTTTAATTGTTCCATCATGCTGTCTTTTCTACAAGCACACTTTTCAAACAACCACTAAATGACCTATGCATGCTAAGACAACAGCACTGCTTTTCACAGAACAGAAATGCAGATACATATCAATTAGAGAATCACACAGCATAATAGTGGCAGATGCAGTAATTAAACATACAGGGCAAAATTCTTGTTGATTTTGAGGGTTAAAATCTAGCATTAAGAATCTTGTCTCCTACTCCAGCTTCCCTATTACCAAAGTAATGCTCATATGTAAACATCAGAGAGAGCTTAAGATCCAGAAAATCTCCAGATCCAGACAATCTCTGGGACAAAATGGGAATTTGCAGCTGAATGAGAAGTTAGTCTTTTTGATCAAGTATTCTTACTCATTTGAAGATTACTAGGGTAAAACCTCCCCAGTATGCTCCTTTGAATATGTAATCTGAAGATCAATATGAAAAATATTAATTAGAGCCATGTTAGAAAAAAAATTTGCTCAGTAAGCAAAACACTGCAAAAACAGGAAGACTTTGGATGATAGAGCAATGTAGATCTGAATTTAAAAAATGAAAAAGAGAGAATAGAAGTGTATGGCAAGTAGCATGGGATACCTTCTGCATATATGTATCCCATARCTTTCAGCTCATCAGTTCTGCAAAAAGATACAGGATTCTGGGGATCCATTAAACTGCTACCTCTTCTGTCATCCTCATTAAATGACTTTTATAGTATAGTCAACTCAGTCCTGCTCATAACAGAGTAACACCTGTCCTAGCTTTACCAAATTATGCATAAAACAAATCTGTGCACATTTCTTTTAGCTTGATTGTTTTGTAACATAGGTTCCTGTAATATCACAGTTATAATACAATAAAATATTTTTACAGGTTACAAAAGGGATTATTACCTAATTCTAATAAGGCAGCATATGATTTCTAACCCCAAATAACTCAGAATTTTAACAACAATTCAATCTTGGATGTAATCAGAACTAGGGGAGATAATTCACTCAGTCCATATCAGAATAYACTTTATATATGCTTTTATATATCTCTTTGTAATTTAGCCTCAGACACTTTGAATTTATTGCCTTCCTGTTATCACTGTGAGGGGACACACCCATGGGCTGTGGCATGAGTTACCACCTCTCAGCTTCTCCAGTAAATTTCACGTGAAGTATGCTGATGGTGCAAGTAAATGCAATCTAGTTTATTTTGTAAAAAAAAGAAGGAAGTTACTGTATGTCCCTTGAAAGATGGGGGGGGCGGTGTCCTTGAATTCAAGAAAATGTGGTCTGAAAGAGCTTTAATGTAAGAAGACTAAATTTATCGGAAAGCTTAATTTATTGCAGATCCAGCTATAGATGGAAGACAGTTCATAGGGGTTTTAAGACTCCAAATAATAGAATTGCTATTAATGTTTAAGACATTTTTCTATTAAATTGAATGGACTTCTATGACAGAAACTACTCTTACACGCAATGCCAGTCATCATTCACATTTYAAACATATGATTGTGGGGCTCTGCTTTCTACTTCTGTTAAGTAGAAATTGTTCTGATGGCCAGTGAGATCATGCACAACAGGGGCACTGGATACCAGAGACGCCTTTTTTTTGACTGCTTAATATTTGGTAAGGTACTATCTGGAATAATCTGAAGACAGTGTTTTATGTTTTAAAACTAAGTTGGGTACTATTCATACAGCAGACTGACTTTTTTGTTGGTTTGTTTCTACATCAAACCCTGAGCTATTTAGGTGAGATACTGTTTTAAATTGTGCTACAGTCCTGTCCTCTGAGGTAGAGAGTGTATCCAGCAGGGTGCCAAGGAAATCAGMTGCTATTGAACCAGGCAGGCAGTGTGTGCTCAGCAGCACTCTGGGTTAGGCTGCTGTTCATTAGCATGGCTGATTCCAGCAGCTGCCGCAGTAGCAACTTCAGGAACATTGGAAAATAGGAACGGATGCTGAGGGAAAAACCCTGGCTAATTTAATCCCAAACTCTCTCTGTTTCCATCAACCAGTTCTTACTTTTTCTTTCCTTCTCTTGATCAAGTTGATATTAAGAGTAGGAAGTCCTTTTTATTTTGTTGTTGGTTTGGGTTTGTGGATTTTTTTGGCGGGGGGAGAGGGGAGGATCTTTTTTGGGTTTTCTTATTTCATTTGGTTTGGTGGTTTTTTTTGGTTGCTTGGTTGCTTGGGTTTTTTTACATCTATTCTTACCCAGAGGCTGTTCCAGATCTCCTGTTGAAAACCTTTTTCTCATTTCCAGCTACATTCCCTCAAAGGCTGCTTATTCTCCATTAACTCTTGTGCAATGATCCATATCAAATTGTTCTTCCTCCCTTCCATTTGTTCACCTGACACAATCATATCCCTCCCCTTTTAACATTTGTCCCAGAAACTCTTTTAAGATCTTTAGGACATGAAAAAATGAAGAGAACACTCAGAATGCAGAATCTGCATCTTGTGAACAAAGGGGGCTCAAATGTCCTGGCAACAGCTCTCCTCCCAGTCACAAAACCCCTCCTTAAACCTTTTCCCTTCATAACTCATYTGTGGAGCTCCCTGGAGTAGGAAGACAGTAAATTCTATGTGACTGGTCCATGAGCATTTTCTCCTGTTTATGTAAGGAAGATCCTTSATAAGAAGTATTCAAGGTGAAGCTTTCACCTGAAGAAATCTTAGAAGTGTGCTGCTTGAATTTCAGTGCTGTGTGACCCAGTAGGATCCTTGCTGTGAATAGTGGCAACAAAACACATAAGGTCACATGTATAAGTAAAGATTCACCTACATACCTACATAAACTTTGGGAAAACCTAAAGGGGTTTTTTGTTTGGTTTTTTGTTTGTTTGGGTTTTTAGTTTTTTGGGGGTTTTTTTGTTTGTTTGTTTTTGTGGTTTTTGGGGGGTTTTTTGGGGTTTTTTGGTTTTCTTTTTTTTTGGTTCAGCATCAAAATACATTGCCATGTTGACTTGGATACAAAATAGCTTTAGCATTAGTATAATTTCTCTTCTCAGACAAAACGACTCTTTCAGGAAACTCTTCTGTATGGTACTTAAAAGTGCTTCTCAATCTTGGTATCCTGTGGAACTAGATATAGACATAAAATTTTAGTGTAGACTTGTACTAGTCCAGAAGAGAAGGGTTCCAGCAACTGTTGCAAATGCATTGGTTCACCTACATGAGATTGCACAGGTCAAACAAAAATGTCATCACTTTGATTTGTTGTGCATGACTCACCTTCTAGAGAAAAGTCAGATCACAAGAGAAAATTAAACATTTGTCAAGGAAATGAAGAATCCAGGCCACTAAGATGAATTTGGGATTGTTGATGATTGTTCTCAGACTTCAATTCTGTTATGTTGACCCATTTGCAGACTTGAATGGAAACTGATCATTCTTCATTATAAGGGTTTCAGAGTCACATCTAAAAAGTTGTTTTTAGAGSCAAGTAGAGATTTGAAGTGTTGATAACCACACCGTATCCTTTATTCCATTTGTTAACATCCTACCTGTTACTATGCACTGTGAAAAACAGCACTATCACAGGACAGGCACTTCACTAGAAAAAAAAAAAACAACTTGGCTGCACCCAAGCCCTTGGTGGCTGAATAAGGATCAAACATTTAATGTGATCAGCAGGCAGCTCTGCCTCCCACGCACTCCCGCAATTATAACATTCAGTTTACTTTTTCTATTTAAAAATAATTGTATTGTTCAAAAATAAAACCATTCAGAAAATGTCTAAATGTGGCTTTCAGACTCAGATTTTGAATGCCTGGTCACTGCTTCTGAGTGATGTATAATGGAAATGGAAAGGTCAGTGCTATTAGCACATTGAAAACATTTCCATCCACATCTCCTTCCTAAGATGTTGCATGGATGAAATAGCAGCAGGCAATGTGTGTCACGTGTGTTATCTCTGTGTGCCACAAAGCTGTTTCCTGATCAGAAGGAGCAGTCACTCCAAGGTTGTAGGTATGCACACACTATTTATTAAAGGTAGTGTGGAGCTTAGAGTCTCCCAAAAAGCATCTGGGGACAACTGAGATGGCCTGGCTGCCCAAGATTAGCACTTACCTTTTGAGTGCCCAGGGGATGGTCCTCCATCAGGCACTGCACATCCCACCTGAGTGCCTGGGCCTGCCTGGCCCTGCTGCTGTTGTGATGCCACACACAGGCACAACTACTAATCTTGTCATCTTGTTCCCCAGAGAACAAAGGGTTCCTCAGCACATGCTTATTCTTGCTAGGACTCTAATCTGCAACTCCCCAAAAAGAAAACTTCAGGTGTGTATTTAAAAAGAATACTGCTGGCAAGGATATCTAACCTGAGTCAGTCTTTCTCCAGAAGTCATGGGTCATGGCACAATTATAGCAATAAGGCTGTAAGTTAAAGTGAAGCCAGAGAAAGAAAMTTCCAGGAGTTTTGAGACATTTAGATTGTCTTTGAGAAGCATTTAAAATATTCTCTGTGGAAGTATCACAATCCTTGCCTACAGGTCTGCCCCAGAGAGGAAATATGATAGTCCAAATCAGTAGCTGCAAGGCAAAACTCCTTCCTGCATTTCCCCCCAACAAAACAATAAACATGAACACATTCACTCTAGCAGAAAAATCTGCAAAATCTTACTTTTTGACCAGACATGCAGGTGGTTCAATTTAATTCTCACTAGTTCTTTCCAGAAAGCTAAAAAAAATTCCCTGAAGGAAGAAGTGCTTGAGTCAGCTCCACAGAGAACAGAAGTTTATCCTATTCACTAACTGGGATGAATCTTCTATTGAGATGCTAAGTATTATTTCATTGCTTTCCATACAGCCTTTCCATAAGATCTAAAGAACTTTTTATGCCACATTTATATTCATTGTGAGATTTTTGCCCCTGGCTCTCCAGCTGTTCCCTTGCTTACATCCTGAGGCAAGAACTGCTGAACTTGGGGAGCAGGAAGACTGAATTATTGACAGGGACAGACAATTTTAGACTGTGTACACCTCAGAATTGGCTATCCAGATGTTCTAGGTGAAGGGACGAATCTGAGGAACAGAAGTAATAACCAGCAAAGACTGAGAGACCACAGAGAAGTTGAAAAGGACCTTTAAAGTCTGAAGGGGCAAGAAAAAGGCATAATAGACARTGAAACTGAAATCTCAGTAGATAGCTGTGAAGGGTACTGAGTGTAACATGGATCTGGATGCTAGTTAGTGAAGAAAGAAGGAAATTAGTAAAAMCAGGGGAATTAAAAGGCTACAGTGATAAATTCTGGCAGTATGGAATAGCAGAGACAGACACTGAAAAATAAATGTATTAGTCACTTTTAAAATATAAGTTGATTTCTTATGGCTTCTAATTATTAGAAGATGTTTGTAGCATTTGAGGAATTCACTCTTAAAAGAAGTTTGTTCACTCTGCTTATTTAGAAAGATATTACAGAAGTCTTGCCTTAAAAAGAGTGTTAAAAATTAAAGATAATTCCTTTATGTGGAGTGAATAATGGCATAGGGGCAACAACAACAACGAAGAACCCAGACTAAACCTAGGTTGTTTTCATATCTGCAACTAGAATTTGCTCCTGAAACATTCAAAACTATGTGCCATTCGACTAAATTTCCTTGATCTAAAGACAACAGGAGATAAGTTTTGATGGCAGTGAAAGGTCACAGTATTTGCTGCATGTGGCAAATCTACTTTCTTACCTGCAGTACACTTTCTAATACAAGACTATGGTCCTAATGAGGAACGTACTGTTGGGTCAACCGCAAGTCCCCAGGAGATTTTATTGCTGTTGCAGATAATTTGAAATTTCCTTATATCCTGATCCGTACCCTTCACATTTAAAAACTAATTTTATTTAATTGCTTTTGTCTTTTTTTAAAAGGAGATTATTTTCTTCTATCCAAAGTTTCCCTAAAATTATTTTCAGCAATTCTGTTTACGAAAGAAGCATAAATATTAGAGTAGCATTGGCACCACTGGTAAACAGAAAGTGGCCATTTCAGTAATGCCATAAATATACATTCAGGGCTCAAATATGAGAACTCCATAATTCAGAGGATACAGGCATTTCTAATAGCCATCCTCTTGAGGAAAGCACTGGGCTTAAATGAGAATTAAAAAATGTGATTAAATATTTCTCTTAATTTAAACATTCTCTGTAGCTCCTTATTCCATGCAGCCTTCCAGGGTGAAGTATTTTTGCACAGGTGGAACTGGCCTAGCATAGAGATGGACAAGGAGGAATTTATCTTCTTTACTGAGATGACAATAGCTGCTGTTTGCACCTCAACCCCAAACTGCTACAGATATTAGGCATCCAAGCTAGGATTTARTTGGCTTTCAGTCCTTAAAGAGGACTCTGAGTTTCTAAGAACACACAATCTCCCGTTCCCTTCTCACCCTTAGATACCCAAATTTCCCCAGTCAAGTGCACTGAGTGCCTGTTACTCATGCCTGAAACCACATCCTGCTAACTAGGTCACAACCAGCTCTCAGCAGGACRTGTTGTCTTGCCAGAGATCTCAGAGGAGCTTGGTTCAGAAGATGTGCTGAGAGTGTGCTTCTCATTTTCTAAAAGAGCTGAACTCATCACAAAACACTAGACACAAATGAACTGTCATTCCAAAACAGCCAGAGAAGGAGGCTGGTCATATGTAAGGTTTGGGGTTATTTCATCCCTCCAGCCCTCACCAAAACTCTGGCCATTTTATCAATTTTTCTTTCATAAAGCTAAATTAGGAGCTTTATTATTAGCATAAAGGAGGAGGGTCCGGTTCAGCCAAGATGTGATAGATCTGGGTTCATCCAATGTGAAGCTGAGGGAATTCAGACCTTCCCCTCCCCACCACAAAAAGCCTGCCCTAATCACCAGTTTTGAAGACAGTCAAAGGCAGAAACAGTCTCCACTGTCACCATTGACTCTACGCTGTTTTGCARAAAAACCTACCCAAAATCCCATCAAACAATTAAAGAGAAACTAGCCAGGGAGACAGCAGAGCATCCACCATTACAATGTTCACTGATGAGTAGGAACACCTTGATTTCTGCCTTTTTCTAAGCACTAAGAAGTGTAGGAGCCACATTATTTAATCTTTGTAATATTGAATAAAAGCAAGAAAGCACATCCACATCTCATTTTACAAAGCATGTTCTAGTCCATAATGCGTTTGTTTGTTTTTTTAAGGAATGACTCAGAGTCCTAAATCCAGGGCCATGGCTGCAAATCTCAGTCATTCTGCAGTCCAGGCTGGGTTTCTCCACCCTGGGAAGGGACAAGGGCAAAACACTCTCTTGGTCACCATTTCTTTGCTCCCAGTTGTGCAGCATTTTATGCCAGTCTAAGCCAGAACTGCTGCCCCTCTCTCCCTCTCGCCACATACAAGTGACTGCAGTGAATCAATTCGGAGAGTTAATCCTCCTGACAGCTAATCATTGCTTCTACAGAGTTAGTTTTCTGCCACAAAACCTACTTGATTTGTGTTACCACGTGGCAGGAACACATCACCCAGAAAAGAGGAGTTGAAGGACTGATAGCTTGAACCCAATTTGACCAAAGTTGCCAAGGAGCCTCATGCTTGGGATGCTGCTTTTCAGAATTGATGGAGGTGTCTCATGTTGTCAAGGTATTGCAGATGCCCAGGTACTTTACACAAGGCTGTTCTCTTCTACAAGAGGGGAAAAAAGCACAAATCCAACAAAAAACCTACAAAAATACACACRCACAYATRCACACCTCCAAACCCCACAAAAACCACTCTGAAAGCAAATGGCTCATAGCCTYTCTGCACCCAGAGCTATCTGGTCTGAGTGGGAACAGCTTTGGGGAGCACAGAACTCTGCAAGTGTGCACTACAAGCAGGAGGAGCATCACACTGGCTTTCTTATTTCCTCATTTTGATAAGAGTGCACATGTAAACTGATTTTTTTTTCTTCTGGTGTTCTATTTATTGGTCTCCAGTTATAACTTCCACAGTTATGCTTCTGTTTAATATTTTTTATCTTACAAAAAATATTATTTTAAGACTAACTTATAATAAATAACTGATTGAAAAGCTTAAAAAGACTGATCAACTTACCAAATGTTGTTCAAATAAATAGAAAAGTGTAATTAGGGTGCACATTAAAACCAGCACAGTCTAGGTGCCTACATGGGACAAAGACTAAACCTACAGTAAATATTGCTTAGAACAGACAGACTGCCAAGTACTCCTCAAAGAACTGGACATCCTAAAAGGTGTTTATCCTTGCCTAGAAGTTTGGCAGGTCTGTGGTTGTCCTAAACCTGTTATCCCATAGCTTTGTTCTCTTTTCTGTTTACTAGTTATGCTAGAATCAAGTCTCTTTAAACTTCAGCTGGGTGGAAATACTCACCAAACCTGGATGCTGGGTGAACTGAAAGCAGACCTTTTCTAAGCATTTTATCTAACACAGCTTTTGGTCAGGGCAAAGATGAACTCTTCTGAGAATTGTGTCAGACAATTTTGACATTGTTGCTTTCTGTAAAAAAAAAAATTTATTTTAATCTTTCAAGTGTCATGAGAAAATCAAAAAAAATGATTTCCTGGGGTCAGGAGCCATGCTGATGGAAGCAGAGTGGGGATGGATTTAGAAAACTCCATTTAATGTTTTTGAATTACCCATCAGTCCCTGGTTCCAGAGACCTGTGGAAAGGAAAAGAGAATGTTCCCCATGTCTATGAAATTATGAGTATGACAGGTGTCATATGTGGGAGAGAAAAGCTGTTGTTTAAAAGTGRTTGTAGGACTGAAACAAATAATGTACATCAGTTTTGGTAATTCCAGACAGGGCTTCCTTATTATAGACAGGTACCTCCCACACAGCAGCTTAGAGAAATGCTAATACTAAACTTTTAGAAGTTAAAGTTTTTCTCTTGCCATTTACATTTCTTTTGAATCTGTCATTATCATCTTGTCCAAGTGCCTCAGAATCTTAAAGATCTTCCCCTCAAGTCCAAGCTCAACCTTTTGGCTGTCTAATCAAAAAGAAAATCTCCTTTCTCCTCATCATCAGTCACTGACTCTTCCACCTGGTTTTAGAAAGCAAGGTTCCTGATGAGCAGAAAAGGTACTCAACACCTACATGTCTTGCTTCCCCTGTTAGCTTTGTAGCTGCTACATCCCCTTTGATGCAACCYGGACACAAGGGAGAAGTCTGGAGCCACTCACTTCAAACCTGGAACGATTTTAAAATTATATATGTTTCATKAAATGGAAAATTTAAGTTTTGTGAGAGTGAAATACATTATTTCACAACCTCTAGTGTCCAACTCCTATTGAAAGAAGTAGCTTACTAAAAGACAATCAGCCACAATTTAGTCAGGTTTCTTAAATTCTAGGATAGTCCTCAGCTACTGGATTGTTTTTCCTCTCCAGTTTGTTGACTATCTCTGATMAATGTGCTACAGGCACAAGTGGAACTTCCTGTTAGCTGTCTGTTAAAGTTGTGAATGGCCAGCTGTTCTAAAAAGTTTGATGCTTATGTTCTTCAGTGGAATCTGAACACTTGCTCTTAAAATGCCTCTGGCTTTTCTACTGAGACATTGCCAGATGTGAAGGGTTGCAAAAACTGAGAAAGTGTTCACATCTCCATGACCAGATTTTCTATTTAGTTAATATAAACATTAACTCTATGCTGTTGGATTTTTTTTTTTCTTTGAAGAGGAAATGTTTTGCTATACACTGACAAATTTTAGGATATGAGAGAGCGGTGAAGATGAACACTGAAAGACAAATCAAATAAAAAACTGTGTGGTCTGTTTGGGGAATGCAACAGCAGAGAACACTGCTAAAACCAAAGYGCAGTAAGTAAGAGGGTTTGTAATGCTAAATTAAACTTTAATTATAAGGATTCCACCAGGAGCACAGAACTTATTTCTTCAGTTAAAAAGTATGCAAGCATCTTTGTRTGAATCTAAGAAGCAGACTGACCAATTTTTTAAAGGTTCTCATGAAATGGAGACACAAATGGACAGAAATGGGAATAAATTAATAAATGGGGAAGCAATATTTCTATCCATTGCTGCAATAATTCAGATGGAAAAGGACACACCATTAGAAGTGAAAGAGTGATAAAAGCGTATCACTAGACCACTAAGTTTGCCTTGCACTTTGTTGTAAAAGCTGGGGAACATCAGTCTGAGTGTTCTGAAAGCTTCTCCATTCATCAAGACTCAAAAAAGCAGTTCCTACATTTTGTTATGAGTCAAGCCAGCAAAATGTTTTTAATGGGCTTTCAGGCTTGATTTTGGAATTATCATAGTGTCACTTATGGTAAAGCTAGAGGAAATAATAGCATCTGCCTTGAATATAGCCATCTAAGCCCCATTACACCATAGCAATGCCATTAGAAGCAAACTGGTTTTCCTGTCTTCTCTGCCTATTAAATTATCTTCCAAAGTGATAGCATTCTTACCAGGAAAATTTGCCAAGCATGTCTAAAGAATGATTAACTGTTTATATATTACTTCAATTTCTCCATCTATTGCAATTTCTGATTTCCTTTCATTTATGTCTTGAACATCACATCTAAAAAGTAATTTGTTGCCCCCATTTGAAAAAAAATACTTTCTGTATCCGAAGGAAACAAGTGTTCAGCTTGCATCTATAAGATAGTTGGGAGATTATGGATTAGCAACTCCAAATGTAAAGAAATTAATCTTTTCAAGAAAATGTGATATGTGAAGTATGTTGCTGCACTTGGGGTTTTGGTGTTAGGGTTTATTTTAAACATCATCCTTCAACCTTTCCCAAAGGAAGCATAGTAAAGTAACCCATGTGAACTGCAAGGGTAACTAATGTCAGCTGTCTCTAAAGAAAATATTTAAGAGTGGAATGATGTAGACCATTTAGCATGGGATGGAAAACTTTGAATCTCTTTTCATGTCATTTTGGGGACCAAATACGACATGGTGCTGAAGAACAAAGTATTGTTCTCTTGAATTGAGTATTGTTCTCTGCAGCTCATCCTTCATAATCTCACTTGAACTAATGGACTTTGATAGCTGAACTAGCAGAAAGGSACAGCTTCAGCAGGACACCCGACTGAGATTATTCCTGAAATCTGAGGTCAGTCTGTTGTAACTAYGTGGCTGCTGAACCTCACTGACTCAAATCAGTTTCCTGACACRGTAAAGCATAAACCATCTTTCTTTTTGCCTAGTGGCTGTGAGCTGCTCACAACAGCCTCACAGTAGCTATCTCTGTGACTGAAGSATGAGCACTCACTGGATAACAAGGGAGGACAGAGGACAGATAAAGGGACCTGAAAAAGCTGACACAGCTGGCAGAACTGCTTTTGTAAAGGAAAACAAGGGGACCACCTGCAAACCCCTGCATCACGGCATATGTCGTTCTCTTGAGCAAGTGTGGGGAGGAAACTGAGGGGAGGAAACTGTCCTCTGGACTTRCCCTGACTCATTTAGGAGACATGGGGTATCCAAGCTATTACTTGGCTTTTGGTAGAAGTAATTACTTTGCTTCTGCTTGTTCTGTAGCAATTCAATATCTYGTTATCAACCTTCTTGACTGTCAAGAAAATAAGTCAAAAATCTGAGTCCTATACCATTCCCTCATTCTTTGTAGGAGTAAAAATGCAAGTAAAATATCCATTCTATTTTAAGAATCTTGTCCCTCATTCCCCTGACCATAAAAAGAGAAGAAAAGAGGGAAAAAACGCCAAAATTTTAATTATATCCAATATGAAATATATTAAATTATATCTGGAGACCTTTGGGGCATTCAAGAAAACCTTGTATTCTGAATAATTCCTTGGTGATTTCCTGTATAACTCTGCAAAATATCCTACCTAAACCTTATGCATTTGCTTTTATGTTTAGATGGACTGTTACAGGAAACCAAAACTCCACTTCCTTCTAGGGTTATTTGAGAACCTGATGTGCATCTAATGCATTTGGAGTCTGATGGAAGTGCTATGCAAATGCATAAAGCTGTTTACTTACCAAAATGTGTCTTTGCAATGGGTAAGATGGAGTTAAACCAGAAATACGTCTGGGCAGCTTTATTGGGTCACTGGCTGAAATGATTATTCTTTGATCTWCACTACAGCTGATCTTTAAATTACGCTTCTTCTCCAACAGCTCATGTAAAGCTTTTGCTCAGTGTTCACTTTCTCATTTTAAAATGCCAATTTATATAGCTTTTCCAGTTTATAAGTAACGGATGGTAAATTGTGCCTAATAATTTCTAGATGTAGTTATGATTCACCAACWCTAAAAAACAGCTATGCAAATAACAGATACATGCCTCGTGAAAGAAGTACCAGGGTAATTTCATAATCTTTGAACCAGAACTTTTCAGACACCAGTCACTTTGTATCACTCAGTTTTGCATCCCTRATCCATTCAGTTGTCCAGAAAAGAAATTTTTCACCCAGTTCAAGTGCTGAGGTGCAATCAGGACAAAATATCTTGCAGTAAATGTGAGGTAGTCACTCCATTGCTTTATACATGAAGAGGAGTAATTTTTGTTTTCACATATAAGATTTGTTTTTGCACAGGTTTACCATAAACATCAGGCATTATCATTATTATATCAGGTAATGTATTATTATGTTATATTTCTCTGCATACTTCTTGACTATTTGAYACTATCTGACTGTGAAGTTCTAGGTTTTCCTCCATTATGCCCAAAGTGTCCCATTCCTTCAGTTCAATCATCTACTTGTCTACTGGTGCACTCYAAAGGAATTGAGCTAATTAGCAGAGGTAGCCTAGATGTCTGTAACAGAAATTAAATTGCCAAAAATTTCTAAATATTGTATTTTTTTTTCTTATTGTGAGATACTCAGAATAACCAGTTTACTTCTAGCTGCCATTATTTGCCTTTKTACATAATATTGCCATTCAAGTGTAATTGTTTTATTAAGTGGAAAAGCTTTAGTAACCTAAAAGCCTTTCATTAGTATTCATTCTAAGCTAAGTACTAAGCTTGCTATGGGGGAACACTTTTCTCCTGTAAAATACCCAGGTATACCCAACTGAATCAGTAGCAATCAGTTGATTAGAGACAAAATTAAGGTATTTATTTACATCACAAAAAGCAAGCAAATATGGTTGGGGTACAAGAATTCTCAATGTATTCACTAAGTATTGGTTTGGCTTTATTTCTTAACCAAGAATTTATGAATTCTATAGCTTGAGCTCTGCTTTCTCCTCTGAACTGTTAGCCCATTTTTAGCTATACTGCAGCCATTTTCGCTATCCATGTGGAAGCACTCAGGGTGTTTTCAGCACAACTGCTTGAAAGCACAATAAATTGGATTYCAGAGGAGAATGAAACTTTTAAATCTAGAAAATTGTTGGTTTACAGGCAAGTAGGAAGTGGTTATTATCATAAACATTTGGTATTCTACTTTTCACTTGCTGGCATCTTCAGGAATGTGTTGACACAGAGTCATGAACAGTTCCAGTCTAGAGCCAGAAAGATTTGGCCTGTCCCATGAGYATATTAATATTTTCAAAACTGTTTCTGCCCTGAATAGAGAAAAAAAGTCTTAAACATAACCACCCTTCATACATGGGAAAATSTGGGTATTTGGTAAGACTTATTAAAACAAGGTTTTGTTATTTCACTTCACAATATAAATTAACTTTGAACCAAAGATTTCTTCAAATTAAAAACTGCTCTTCATTGATACAAAACAAAACTAACTAAACCCTTTCAGTGAGATATTTTGGCAACTTCCAAACTTGCTATAAAAGATTTATTTTTAAGACAACATCTGTAAAGAACAATTGTTTCAGCAGTCAGTTTTGATTTTGACAATTGTAGTTTTTTCTAATGAATATTTAATTGAAAAAATCCTGGCCACAGCTCTACTAGATTGATGTGGGTGTTGTCTAAAAGTTGGCACTGTGCAAAAGAAATATGATATTTGTGTAACCCAAGAAAGAAAAGAAGCTGGGGAGTGAGGGCATAAAAATTAAGGTGATGTTTTCTCAGGCAACTTCTTCCCCAGGAAAGTCTCACAGGGAGCAGAAAATATTACTGATTTTGTTTGCTGTGACTGCAAGGGGAAGTRGCATGGCCAAACTGTGATTCCTTAATGCCCTGGCTATTTCCCTGCCCTGGAAAGCATCTGCATACCTCTGCAGAACATATGTCAACAAGCACAGTGCCAATAAATAAAAGTTGAGATTTCACAGGAGGCTGGTGTCATCAGTATCTCTTTTTGATTAGAAAAAAAGATTAAAATATAGATTTTCCTTTAGTCCATGGAACAGCCTTTGTGACGGTGATGCCCAGCTAAAAGTTTATGTTCTGCTGATTGCAGGGCTGCAGAAAACTCTGTACATGGACAGAGTTGCAGAGCTTCCTGTTTCTCTTGAAATATCTTAATAGAATAATTACCTTGCTAATTACAAATTAGCCCTGCTTATAAAGCATCCCCCTATTTTTAGGCTGAAATTTCAAGAAAAAAAAAGGGGTTGTTCTTCGCTGCTATTGCACCTCCCACCAGATTTGTTCCTGCTGCCTGAGCAGAGGTGGTGGTAAGGTGCACTGCCACAGACAGCAGYGCTACCTGCAGCAGGAGCTGGACCTGTGGAGGTGGAAAAGGTGCAATCATAAGAACAGTTTCAAAAGAGTTGGGTACATGTGGGATGAGTTGGAATTCCTGCATTCCTAGGGAGAGGAAAGGAGATGCTGGAGAGATTTCAAACATTTTTATTCCTCCAGATCAAATCATCTTTTTTTTCTTCTTTGTTCTTCTAGAGTACAGCAGGAGAGTAGTGATTACAGTCTCCCTGTGCAATTGCATCTTCCTAACCACAGACGTTGGGGGGCAGATATAATTAATCTTTTTTCTTGTGCACTTGAGAATGCCTTGSGATATTCTCCAAGTCTCATCTTCAGGAGACACCTTTGTTCCCCAGGGGGAATTTATTCACTGCCACAAATCGCTCACTTTGAACATCCTAATCGATATTTTTCAAGAGAGTTTGAATAAATTATGCTGGGAATCTCTGGTGAATAATTCTTCATCTAAAAGAAAACAAACTCTCCTTGAGAAGAGAGTCTGTGCATCGTGTAATTCCAGAGGAGAACTGAAAAAATCACCAGAGATACCTGGATACCTGGTTCACTACAGCAGCTACTCTATTGTGTGAATTTTAGGCAACAATAAAACAAAAAGATAGAAAGTACTCAGGGTTTTAGTGTAATGGCAGAGGTTGTTCTTTCAACCATAACAGCAAAAGTAWTCTCATTTGCATAGGCCTTGCTGACTCTTAAGCCCTGGATGCACCCAAGGGTATAACAGATCACTTTTTCAGCCTCAATAGGGAATGAAACAAAGTCTGCAGTCTTGAACTGCTGAGTGAGATGTAGGTGGAGACAGAGACAGAATCATTACAAGTGCCAAAGTGGCTGGCATTCCTGATTAGTGCAAGAACACCCAGGCTCACCACTCCMCTGCAAAGGAAGAACACCTACAATAGACTCAACAGACTGGTTGCATTTACCACTAAACAAGAAGATAAGAATTTGGCCTTTTGTCACTAAAATGTCACTTCATTATTACAAATAGTAGTTTCAATAATACATGCAATTAAAATAATGAGTGATGAGAATAGGAAAGGACCCACTCCAGTAAAATTATTCTTCTGGATTAATTTGAATTTGAAAAGAACACAAAACTGATAGGAGTGAAATGGACTTTTTGAGCATCTTTTCTGGCTCTGTAACATAAATTAGCTTGCACAAAAATTAGAATTTCAATCCAACACTAATCTGCCTTACTTAAATATTTGTGTTCATTTCAGATAATTGAAATAACTCTGCAAAACTTCTGACCTTTAATTATAACAACTCCAGTCAAAGTATTTCAGGCATTACTTGCAGAATTCTTGCAGAAGTATTTACAGAAGTACTTGCAGTACTTGCAGAGCACCTTTCCATTGCACCAAGATCTTTTCTACCTGCTGTTTCCTATGAGGCAYTTCCAGTAATGGGACTTCAGAGGCACATTGTGGGGGTTTAGGCAGTGAGGGAAAAGCAGTACATCAGAGGAGATAAATCTAGCAAATGCTCCCAGAAATTGATGAATCATGGCATCAGTGGCAGAAGCAGTCTAATGTTGAACTGAACAAATCTGAGAGGAGGCAGAGAGAGGGGAGAATTSCCCCAACCAGAAATTTAGAACATAACTAGCAAAACCTTTCCACCACCACCACACCGCTGGAAAACTTTAGAGTTGCAAAAATTCTCTTTTCCATCAGTTACAGGGAAACTTTGATTTGTCCTTGGCAGAACAACATCACATGTTGTTCAGTAATTGGCAGCAAGACACAACTTGCTGTTGGCTTCCGCGGAATCTTTTCTGTTTCTTGAACTATATAACTCAAATATGTCTCAAAAAGTTTGCCTTATATCTGCTRTGAGCAGCAACACTTAATTTGAGTCCTTTTTTTCTGGGAAAAATGTGCAGTCATAGTTGTGACTATTATTGAGTAATTCACAAGAGTTTCAGGATAGAGCAGGTTATTTTGAAGTTTTGTTTATGGATAAATAAATCACAAGTAAGATACCTGGTGAGTTCACAAGAACCTGAGCAAGTGTCCAGCAATATAATTTAAATAATTTTTCATAAGCCATTTTTTGGTTCAGCTGAATTAGCTTTCCTGTCAGAGCACATGTTGCTAATGGAGTGCACAACTTCCAGATTCTCATCATTTTCATTAATTAGATTCSGATTATCTATAATGATTAATCAACTTGAAAAGAACTTCCTGCAACATACCTTTAACCACTTCCTGCTTGTGATTGAAAGTGGTCTTGACATGGGAGGGAAGGGTGGCAGATGTATTTACATAAAAATAGGAAAAAAAAATCTCCTTCATGTTGTCAGGTTCCTGCCTCCTGCAGTAAGAATTGCTTGTGGACTTGTCTCAKCCCATTCTGGGGGACCTTATTCCTGTAGTTCCCTCTGTGGAACAGAATCCTTCTGAGGGCTGGAAGCAGGGATGGAGCTGCATATTGGGTTTGGATGAGGGAGGACACGGAGGGACCTCTCAAGAGATGTTGACCTCAGCCAGGCACCAGTCCAGAGATGACAAAGCAGTAATGGAAACTGTCACCTCAGCTTTAGGGGAAGAAAGGAGCAGGTCATCCTCCACTGAGAGCTGGAAGTCTGGAAATGGGAAAGGCTAATAGAGAGGTTGTAGGTATTCTTTAATTTTGACAGAAATCAGTGCTGTTTGAAAAGGAAGGTGGGCAAGAGCTTTATGTTTCCAAAAGTAGATGGTACCAAAGAACCTGTTGGGTTTTGTTATTTTTAACAACTCAAGTAGAGGTGGCTGATGACCTTATGGTATGYTCAAACTAGGAGTAATGCACAAAAATGAGCTCCAGAAACAAATTTTATAGCAAGATATTACATGCAAGTAAAAATGGAGTTAATGACTGGTATTTCACAAGTAATTTGGGTAAGGTGAATGTGGATACAAAACCCCACTGCAATTTGAGACAAATCCCTTGGATTACTGAAAGATCCATAATTGACTCTTATCAATATGTTTAATAGGCAAATGAAGGGCCTCTGCCTGAAGTTTTGAATGATAAACATGACTTTGACTTCTGAGTGCCATTCTACTTCAGGTCTATTTCTGAATGCATTTTATTTATGTCCTTGTTTTCCACAATGTCAAAGTACACCTTGGGCAGCACCCCACACACACCATGAGTATGACTGGCCAGTGTAGAAAAACCAAAGGAACTGTGTTGAATTTTGCCCTTMGGATGACTCTGCAAATGTTAGGAAATGTGATGAGCAGAAGCTTTGTTATAGTGCAAGACAGCCCTGAAATGAAAGATGAATGGATTATTAACTGCAGATATAKAGAATGCTCAGTTATCCAGCATTGAATGCTGATGCACAGTTAGTGCTGACAGTATTTCAGAGAGAAAAGCAGTAGGTAGTAACAAGTAACTGGGAACAGAGTTGTCCAGGTCACTTTTCCCCCACAAGAGGACAGCTCGATATCAAATAGAAGAGGTAACTAAAATCTGCATTACTGCTGGGGAAAGTAATCCTGTTAGGGCCTAGCTGTGCTCCTTTCAGAAGAGGCTTCAGGTGGCCTCCAATGGAACGGCAGTCCAGAGACCTCTGCCCCTGTGTGCTCTGTGGGTGTCACGTGTGCCTGCCTTGTCAACATCGCTTGTTCCACACCTGTCGGCTCCTCTCTACAGCACAGGGAAATTCTTCTCCATCAGTTGTCTCCAGGCATAACCGAGTAGTTCCAGTGGGATTCTTTTGTCCTCCTTGTGTGTAATGTRGAATGAAGCCCCTCCAAGAGATGTGTGTTAGAACTAGCAAGGACTGGCAGAGTGGCATCAGACATTCTGACTTGTGCCAAGTGTGCTGGGAAGAAATGCTGAATTTGGCTGTTTCAGTTGTGCATTCACTGAATGTACTAAAACTTTGCAAAAGGCTTGAGTGAAATATAAAACATAACAGGGAAGTGCAATTTTGTTTGAGAGCTCTTGAAACAAAGCAGTGGTCTCTTTATTGAGAAAGACTGTGTTTAATGTTCCTCTCTGAAGCCTCTGTTCTTGTCATTGCACTCAGTTGCACACCATTGAGATATCAACAGGGAAAGACATACAGTAGAACTCTGAGGCTGCACAGTTGTGTTAAATATTCATCTCTTGTCTCAAAGGATAATGACTTATTTAGCTGTAGCAAATGTAATGTTTTTTGCTTTGTGAAAAACTACAATGTCAGAGGAATCTACCCACATCCTGAAACCTTAGAAGCCACTACTATGAAATAACCTTATGTCTAATACTTAAAACACAGATAGATTGCAGTAAATAAAATTAATTTCATGCAGTTTTCTGTGATTTATGGGGTTTTTTTGTTCTTTTTTAAAAATCTTTTATACCTAAGGTTTTTAGAGTATCTTCAGAGATTTCATCTTCTTCAGAGTGAGAGCTTCATCTTCACTTGRCTTCAAATTAGAGAAATTTTTAACAGCTGATTCAGTACAGAAAATACTACAATAATATGGATGTTTTTGAAAGTCCTATCATACAGAATGTTGTATTTTTCACAAGAGGAAAGGTATGTCTTGGTCCATAACAAGCTCTGCTTGCTACAGTGCCCTAATTTCCAGTTTGCTCACTCAACAAAAGCTTCATTATTCTTTTATTGTAAAGGGCTTTAGAAGAAAATATACAAGAAATTGCTATGGTAGAGATTTTAAAGCAACTGATTGCATATTGCATATAAATATAGAACATACTCTACCTTTTGACTCGAAAGAATCAGCTGAGGCAACTTAAATCAGAACATAAGAATTTTGACSTGAAATGAGAGCTAGATGAGACCCTTCAGATGGAAAACTTTACATTTTTATGTCTTATGTGACTAAAAAAAAAGTGTAAAGCACCATTTTTTTCTCATTTTTGCCTTTTTTTAAAAAGAGACTTATGTAGGTTGTAATGTTTAGCTTCCTCCTTAGCCTGCTGCAAAGCTTGGTAGCTTCAACCATATTTTCTAGTTTTATTGCATAGCTTGTTTCTCCTCCCCGAAACACATGACAAAACTGCACARCTGACAGGACTGAATCTAGCCTAAATCCTCCTGACATAGGGAAATAAAACCAAGAGGGGTCTAGCTCTGCTAAACTCAGTGTAGCTGGGCTACAGAGCAAGCACTGGCCTTCTTCCACACCCTTCTCCAGCAACAACCTTCTTTCTTTGCCTCCATGACTGAGGGTAGCTCCTGGATGACAGTTTTGGCTGGAAAAAAAAAGAAACACATTATTTGGTGGTGGGCTATCCAGAGCTCAAAGCTTTTCATCATTCTTCTCGTTTCTGACTTTTCATGTTGGATTCCCAAGAGATGATCTTTGCTGTGTGTGCCTTTCTCTCTCCACTGACATCTTGTATGTCATTCCATTTCAACCAAATCACGAGTCACACTTTCAAAGACAATCTCAAAGGCAGAAGATTAAGGCAAGTTCCTGGAAAAAAATCAAACAACCAAGTAAAGGGGAGGTTCTACTAAAGCTTTTGTGGAGAGAATCATAGCTGAGTATCTGAGAAAGGACAAATTGTGGGAAGGTGGAGTTGCAGATAGTTGGACAGGCCAGCTCTGCCCTGCCCAYAGTTCTTTTTAATCCACTTAATGCTGTGCTTAAACATGCAGTCAACAGGCTTCCTAGAGCTCAGTTTTTTTAAATKAAAACAATACCTTGTACTCGTTTCATTGTAGACATAATTTTTCTAAAATTCAGCAAAATTCCCCTACCTAAGTGTATTTCACTGGCTAGAGGATATATTTCTCTTTCTGCAAAGCTCTCTTTCTTTTTTTTTTTCTTTTTTGCTGTTATTGTTGTTCCTTACGTTATGAAATATTGGATAGAAGGATGCCTCTGAACTTCCCTTGTGAAATCTGTCGTCTGTGTAGCAGTAAACAAGGACATCAGGCTGTAGTGCCAGTGAGCTGAGCTTTTATGGGGGGAGGGATGCTAGCCCAGACTTTCACATCAAGCTCCACTCAGTCACGTGACAGCAAGTGTTTCAAGAGGTCTAGTCTGCTGATCTTCAAAAACCTAWTTTTTTTTAAGTTATTATTATTATGCAATTCACTTTATCTCATTGCATACTCTGGTGGAAGAGCTACTTTAATGCCTTGCTGTGCAGTAACACAGGTAGTGATTGTAGTCTGTGCTAATGCTCAGCATCAGAGCAGAGGGCCTGTAAATGTATGGGTATGACTACAGAAGTGAAACTTCCATACATAATTTACATGTTTCCAGAGATTTTGAAGGTTTTAAGTTTTCACAGCATGTTTTCAGTCCCTTTTTCAGCAGACATTTTTTTTCTGTTGGTATAATGAAAAGATTATGAAAAATTATGGACTTCATATTATGGGAGAGTAGTTTTAAGTTTCATCCTTTAAACTTTATAAAAACAAAGCATTAAAAGTATCTTTTATATAAGACTCTTTTGTAATGCACCTATAAGTGGTATTCAAGAGGTTTTCTGTGTTTGGATGTATTTTGCTCTTTTCTGGTCATCAAATAATTTGCAATTCTTTTTCTCTTCTTAAGCTTTGAAAAAATGCAGTGGCACCACAGCCTTCCCTAGGCACATATTGCTTCAAGTAAACATCATAGAAAGAAAAGGGGAAACAAATTAAATTCTGAAATATCACTTACTATTGTTGTTTGTCCTCCAAAGTAAAACATCCTTTATGAGAAGGAAGAATGATGGATTCTTCCTATCAAATTTTTTTATTTAGCATTTGTAGAAATTATAGAAAAAACAACTCACATGCTTGGTAGGGTAAAAAACAAGAGAAAAATAAAAGGAGTAAAAACTCCTATATTGTTTTGTAATATTAAGTTTTCCATACAGCAATAACTGTCAGATTCTGCAGGAAGACATAATTTTACTTTATGTTGGTGAATATGAAAATACATGCACAGCTTGCTATAAAAATTTTGTTTACTGGGATGGTTGGCATTTTGTATTTTGAAACTGACATATTAAAAAAATGACCATGGGAAGAGAAAAGAGAGGAGAAGAAATAATTGGTTTTGTTTTCTTTCCCTGAACCTCCATACATCCCCTCCAACACACAACATGCTAAATAGTTCTCCACAGTAGTTTCTGAACATTCTAAGCTCTCTGCCTCARTGTGGTTCTTTGGAAATTTCTTTGAACTGAGAGATACCACTTAAACTGGTAGGTATTTTGTGTATAAATTAGACATTATGTCTTTTTTTGCTTCACACTTGCACCACACCACTGTGTTTAGGGGAGGGAGACTGTGCCACAAGTTTTCACCAGTGAATGGCTTGGAAGAAACCCATTCTTTCAGGAAAGCTAACAAAGAAGACACTAGTGAGGATTCAGGCAGCTGAGGCAGATGCTCAAGTGATGAGGTACCCAAAGGAGGCTGCAGCTTTCTGCATGGGAATCCTTCCAGCAAGAGAAGGGATAAAATGAGGACAAGAGAAAGGAAACTCGCTTTCTCTCACTGAAATGACAGAAAGTTCTCAAATGCTCTTATAGTGGCAAGGAGATTTAACCTGGAAGGCTGTTTTTATTTTCTGTGCTGCCTAGTAAGTTGTGAGTCTTGCTGCAGCAGCATTAGACAGATTATCAGTTTCACAGCAGAGCTGGCAGACACCTTAGCCAGGTGAAGAATGTGACCTCAGRAGAGGGAGGGAGGCCATGGGAAAGGAACTGATCTAGGACACTGGTACAAATCAGGAGGAGGCAGTTGGTCCCTGAAAGCCTGTCATTGGCTGACTGCATCCTATACCACTGCCCTGGGTTGTTGCAGGTGAGTACAAATCAAARCTTGAAGAGCATAGTGTCATAATTTTAAAAAACCCTCTGGTGGTTTTTTTCTGCTGTTCAGAGAACCTTAGATGCAAACAGCTTCAGGGCCTAGACCAGTGGCTTCCACCACACAGAGATGTGCTAGGCTTGGGGCATGGCTTGTCTACTCCATGAGATCTAGGTAGAATTTTTATGTATTTGACCACATAAATGTTGTTGTTGAAATGTTCATTTTGTTAAATGAACATTTAACATATAAATACAGTTCAAAACACGCAGTAGCTGAAAGCTCTGTGCGTGTTCTTCTATATATTAAAAAAGCCTCCCATTAAAAGTTTGGCTTTGYAAGCCATATAGTTTGTGTTGTCTCAGACACATCCACTCTAATTTCTTGCTCCAAAATGTTTCTAACCCAAGATTTAGTCAGGTAAATTCATGATTTTTTTTTTTCCCACTCTAGTTAGCTTCCCTTTTTTTTCATGCCAGTTTTTCCGGGTAACTTGCAGAATAGCAGAAAGAGATAAAAGAGCCCTTGATAGCTCCTCCCAGTGAGTGACTGTCCTGTGCTGGTGATCTGTCTCCCAGCTCTCTCTGCACTGGTGTAGCCCAGCCATGTCTTAAAACCAGCTGTAAGGGACACGGAACCTGGGGAAGGGAGAGCACCAATTAGAGTATGTAGCAAAGCCTTGGGGACGTATGTAACCACAGCACTCACTCCAGCACATCCATACATCCATGAACCCTTCTGCTATTAAAAGGGCCACATTCATTTTATAAGTGGGAAATCCTCTCATGTGACAGACCACAAAGGATGCGATGCTTGGTATCAGCAGAAGGAAAAATGAGTGTTGCTATATGCAACATGCAGGTAAACAAAACAGCTTTCAACACAGAACAAGCAAGTATGGTGAAAGATTCAGAAAGCAGAAATGCAGAATTTCAGACAAAAAAAAAAAACCTTCTCCAAGTATGGCAACAATAATCGGTTCTAATGACATGTGCCAGCATGGTGAAAAAGAGCATGTCCCTTGCACAGAGTGGAACTGGTCTCCTCTCACTTCCTCAGAGCAGCAAGCATCAGCACTGTATAAAAGTGCAATTACCTGGAGGCTTGCTATGGGTTTAACAGAAGTAACACAGCTTGTGGGAGAGAAGTGGACATTCATTGCAGGTGGGTGTGCACCAGCCTGGCCACTCTCTGCCAAGGGCAAATATTTCTTTAGCTCTATGGTCCTGAAGTTCATAAAAACTGTAGTGTGATCAGAACATGGCACCTAGACAAGCCCTGCCCCTGCCTTTCATGCTGGAAGCAGCCTATCTGAATGTAATGCTTGCATTCATCTTCTCCCACTGTTCCAAGCCATCAGAAAGACTTTAAGGCTGCTTCTGCTTCATGCCACCTTCTGCTCCTCTCCCTCTGTTATATCATATTAACCAAATATCTTCTCTACACCATACTAATCTCTTAATTTTATTTTTGTTAATGTGTTTCACTTTTTTTCCTTTTGAGGGTGGCTGAGGAAGGGAGGGCTGGAACTCACAGAGATCATGTCAGAAGAGATCTCAAAAGTCAGTTGGTGTAACTAAAATCAGCATGACTACCAAATATCAAGTTATTTCAAAAAGCCTATAGTCAGGAAGCYTTTTTGAAGCTCCTTCTGTTCAAATTTGAGACTTTCATTTTGAAAAGGAAACTGAAAAAAGGGCCTTTGATGTAGAGAACACAAGTCTTCATCTTACAGTGAAAATGTGGATTCTGTCATTTTAGAGACTAGAACCATGTCCAATGGCTTCAGAAAAGCTCTTTTCACATTAAAACTATTTTCCTAATCCTTTCCTTTGCCTTTCAGCCTTTAGTAGCAYGTGCAACATAAACAAAAGTTATGTGCACTTACTTGATTAAAAGTTGCCATTTCTGCAGGCTAAATTTTTCCAGAACTGTCTTCTCTGCAGAAAAAGTACTTAACCAACAATAAAGCTGGGTTTGACACTTGGATCACACCTGCAAATCTGTTTAGCCTGTGTTGGCCACAAATTCTTGTGCTATGACTTTTTTATGAAGTTTCTGCTGAAATTTGCACAGAATCTTTGCAGCTCACATAACCCCCAAATGACAGCTGGCTTTTTATGCAGAGAAAAGGCTTTGAGCACAGGAAAACTTAYTTAGAAATTACAATGCTAATGCATAAAATGTAGCTCTCTGTGTTCTCAAGTGTCTTCTTAGTGTCCTCTTTATGAGGAGTGTCAGAGACCTTAACAAAAYAGTTCTTTTCAGCAATATGTCAAGGTCTGTATTTCCCCACTGTAAGGAAATTATCTTCTCAGCTTTCTAAAGTGTACTGGCTTCGTGTGTGTAAGTCAGTGCAAGCCATGCTAGCTATAATAAATAGGTATATAGAGGTCATGTAAACAGGATTCTTAGATGTTTTTCAAACACATACGAATAAAAAAACACACTTAAAAATAAATGAGAGGTTTCCTGATGASTTTCACRGTTTGCTTTTTATAAAAGCCATCTCAARCTTTTCATTAATGCMTTACTTGCAAGTTTAATGCTTTGTTACTGAACAGTAATGTCTGATTCAAAAACACAAAKGTGTATCAACTTGAAGATGTGAAAATTTAAGCAAGGCTTCTTCAGGATACCAAGTTCAYCATAACATAACAAAAAGAAATCTCAGACATCCTTTATGAGTACAGAAGGTGTCTGGTAAAGTCATAAAAAGAATATTACTATAAAAAAGACAAGGRTTTCATAGTCTTCAGCCAAATTGCACAGTTTCAATTTAAATGATCATTTGCATAGGTGTTCTACCCTAAATAAAACATTTAATGTCTGAACACTTTCTGCCAGTTTTCCTCTAAATTTTATTTTCTTTTTATCCCATCCTATAATGGGTAGAATGTCCACTTTATGATCTTCTCAGGGCTTGCTGTGAAACACTCTAGAG
>CADDXX010000101.1:1105637-1116401 GCA_902810485.1 Alauda arvensis
TGYTKTTTKKKGGKKKTTTKTTGTTGTTGTACAAATATTTCTAGAATCATTATCTTACTTAAAAGAAAAGTTCCATTTGAAAATGTCTGGCTTTAATTCTTTTAAACACAGTCATTGCACTTGCTGAAAAAAATACCAGTTCACAGCATGACACAGCTCTCTATGAAATAATTTAACTGCATCATGCACAGTCAGCAGARGTTCCGCACTGTAATTTGAAGAAAGAGACTTCATATTGTTACTCTCTGAGCTACATATAATGCTTCAACAATTTTCCTTCCTTCCTATCTATTGAAAAAATATGGGCAGTTATCCAGTTACACCAGAGCATCCCTTGTTAACACAAGAGGTTTGCATCTGACATGAAAAAAGAAGGTGTGGTTTTTGTTTGCGTGTCATTTTATTTTTCAAGAGCAGCTATAAACTGTAATTGCATAAGCAGGTACACCTACCAGTTATAGTTAAATGCTTCTTCATTGTTTGATTTGACCAAACACTTCAGAAATTACTGTATTCTACTCAGTGACAGTATACATGGAAAATGTAGCAATGGAAGGAGCCAAAATAATCACCAACCTTGAGTTTTAGAGCATGAGTTTGAGTTCTGAAGCTTAGTATGCTTGCTGTGTGTGGTTTTGTGTAAGCTGTCTAGAAGGACACTATTGCAGAATGAAAACCTCGGGAGTTTTAGCAGCCATGTAAATGAAAACTCTCASAGCTGCTGCTTGAGTGCATGTAGAAGAAGTGGCATGTCTCTTGTTTCTCTGTGCATGGTGGACCCAGGTGGCAAATCAACCAGACTTTGCCTTTCCCCAGCACTCCTGGTTGTAGCAGGATGCCCTGGGAGTGTGGAGCACAGTGCATGCTGCTCACACCACGCCATCTCTACCTGCTTCTGTTTTAAACCAAGCTCCTCTCCACAGTAATCTATTAGTACTTATTCAAAGGCAAAAGGACAAATTTTTACTCTAATTGGCCATTACTCTGGGAAACTTGCACAAAGATGAGAGCCATTAGAAGGACCCTGACATCTAARCCTTCCTAAATAATGTAACTTAGCAGTAAATGTTTAACTTCTTTTGAAGACTAGATAATGCATGGTATGCTACTTCCAGCTGCATATTTTAAGTCACTGGGAGGAAAAAAATCTTGGCCTGATAAAATCTAAGAAAAACTGGCAATGAGCAAAGAAAATCTGTGAACAGAAAATAGTCTCAAAGGTGGAAAAGTATTTTCTAAATACATATTTATTATTAATTTTATTTACCAATAATAACCCTTAAGTAGCAAGCCTCTCAGTTATGGCATACAAAAATCTTGGCCCTTACCAGTCAGCTGCCCTTGATATAATATCACTTACATCAATTTAATTTGGTCCAGCATAGGCTTAAGAAGTCAAAAAGTAAAAAAAGTCAGTTTTCAACTAATGCTTAAGGTGAATAACTATCCTACTGTATTTTTAGCTGTATATTTAGTATGATGGAAACAGCTGTAATGGTCCTGTGGTATGGAGGCAGTCTCTCTCAAGTGGTACAAAAGCTGTATGGCTTGCTGTTARAAACACTGATGATAAACAGCTCTCTGAGTCCAGCCAAAGCAGTGAGAATGGGCAGGATTCAGGGGCACAGGAGTGTAAGCCTGTCACTGAGAAGTGGTCTTCTGGAAACTGCTTTGAACACAATGGAACTATTTCCTGGCTGGCTCAGTTGATGGTCAAGTGCTTTTGTTGCCATGAGCTGTGAGAACCAGTTGCATCAGACATTGCTGTAGAAATGTGAATGCAATTTATGACAGTCTGTAGTAATTCTGTACATCTCTTATGTCTGTATTCTTATAGCCACTTGGGCACTGAAGTAGCTGAAATGAGAAAGAGGCAGCAGTCACAAAATGAAGGAACATCAGCTGTGTCTCAAGCACCTGGAAACCAAAGGCCCAACAACACATGTTGCTTTTGTTGGTGCTGTTGCTGCAGCTGTTCATGGTATGTCCTGTAGTATATTTGCTTCCATATCCACCACAGGTAAACTATGAGAATGGAAAGCACTGGGAACATGTTAACTTTTGGGAGAGAGGACAAAATTTAACTTTACACTTATTTGATTTAAATATTCCCTGATTTGGTTGGATATCTTGTGATGGGGAAGAGGAAAGAATAGTAAATTCAAGCTATATTTATCCTACTTAAACAGTAACTAAATGAGGAAATTTTAGTTGTAAAACTTGTATTTATCAGAGACTCAGTTWWGAATATTTTAAAGATTGCATTCACAGCGGTTTTTTTTCTGCTTGTACTTTTGATAGTGCAGTTCACTGCATTCAGGAGAATAAAAGGGAGATGGTCATAAATGTGAATATGTGGTGTCCTGTTATATTACTAATATAAATTCTGTAAATAAATTCTAATATATCTTTTAAATGGAGTGGCATAATTTTAGTGGCTGCTTGTCCCTTCCTCAACAAAGAGTTCACTTAAGTCAAAGATTTAAAGTCAGTTTCAGAAATAGCTTTAAATTCTCAGTCTCTTGAGATGCATCAGATCTTTATTTCTTATTTTTATGAACTCAGCATTGAAATATAAGGTAAATGACATGCAGTACTGCTCAGAGCCTGYGCATCATATTAACCAGACAGTTCAGCTTTTTTGGAGTGACCATTCCTCTGTGTACCTGTGTTATWTTCCCTTCAATCAACCATCTGGCCCCAGTCTAAAATCTGAGGCTATTTGCTTCAGTAGATTTAAAAATACATACCAGCATGTATGCACTAGGGACAGGATTTTTTTCCAAGATGCTGCCACATCCTGGAGGCAGTAGCAGGGTGGACCTGCCTTGGCTGTTACTTCCAGTTTCACCTGAAGGCAGAGTATATTTGGAGCAAGGATGAGCCAGAGCTTAAGTTTTACTGAGTTACTTTGAAGTATGTTCAATCCATGTTGAGAAATAGGTGGAAGTGTATTAAACAGGAAGTGAGGGTGTTTTGTCACTTTTCTCTCCGCTCTGGGACAAGGGCACAATATCAGCTGCACTGTTACTGGCCAGAGATTCATTTACCTCAGTGTCCTATTTCAGGAAGTKAACTTTATCAGATACCACAAGACAAGGATAAAACAAGCACCTCCTCAAACTATCCACAGTAAAACATCTCACAACTATTGTTAATCTGCAACTTGGGGATTTCCTGGCCAGATTTCCTTTCTGTGTGGTTTATAGACCTTGGTGGAATTTTCTTTCCTTAATTTGTCAAACCATTTTTTGAAGCAACTTCCTGAACTCATCTAAAGTTTTGGCATCTGGGGTTTCTTATAGCAATAAATTCTACCATGGGCCTGTGCACTCCATGAAGTATTACYCCCTTTTATTTATGTTAACCTATTAGAAACTAATTTCATTTGATGCTTCCTTGTTTTTATGTGAAGAACAGTGACTGATCATTCCCAGGATGGTCAAGATTTTACAGAAGTCTCTCATATCTCCCTTCAGCTGTTTTTTTCTTCCACAATCTTCTCCATTTAACCTCTGTGATACAGAAACTGACCCAGACCATGATTTATCCTTATCTGTCCTATTTACTCACCTACCTTGTGTTTCTGTATGTACCTTTCCTATTCTACTATTCCTGTCTGAGATGTCTGACTAGATCTGCTTTAGTGTTGAGACATGGGTGCACCATGTTTTGTGTTTGCTCTTGAGTTTTTTTACTAATTCCTAGCACTCTGCTTATTTTTTAACAACCCCAGAGATGATGTTTTTGTGGAATTATCCACCCTGAATACAATTTTCAGTACACCCTGAATACAACTTTCATTCATCTCTTTCCTGAATGAAAATAAAGCCCATAATTGTGCATGTACAACTATGGTTGGCTTTTGCCTTGCATACTAGAATATGAATAATAATCATATAATATCAATAGTATTCATATACTATCAATAGTACTCAATAAAATATAAGTCTAATTTCTAAAACTKAATGACAATTGATTTAATTTTTTAAGCATGCTGAAGAAAACTTGAATTTGACGATGATACTCCATTTTGAAGCTCTTGTGGCCCTTGGAGTGCCTCCAGTCCTTAGAAGGCAATACCATCATATATGTAAACAGCTTATGCATATTAAACATAAATTAATTATTGATTTAAAACATAGGATATACCTTCAGCTGCTCTAATAACTGCTTTTACTGTCTTTCAGAGTTTTTCAGGGCTTAAGTTTGGGAGATATTTTGCAAAGTATGTTAGGCAGAGCATGGAGAAATCCTGTTTGCTAGTTTTCAAGATTGAGTCAAATAAGTGATCAAAGGATTAGTTACATCACTCATGTTTGATAAAATCAAAAAGACAGAAAATGTGATGTAGCAAGTAGTTTTCCAGCTTTAACTTCTATGATTCTGTAGAGGAAACTCCATTAGAGGAAAAATGGCACAAAACTTCAAAAAATACAGTATGAAATGTTTCAGAATCTCAGTTGAAATGAAGTAACTGATTGTGATGTCAGATTTGTTTTCTAAATCAAAACTGTCCAGGAAGAGAATGTGTTACTGTTATTGCCTCAGATATCTACACTAAAAAATTACAAAAAATGATAATAATTTTTAAAAAGTAATTAACTTTACTATTCTCTCATATAGAGGGGATTCTAGCTAATTAATTCTCTAGGGTAGTTTTCTGTAACAGAAAATCCTAATCAACAATTRTAACAGGTTCTCTGGACCTAATGTAATCACATGCTTTCCCTAGTTCCACGGGTCTTTGTATTTGAGTAACATGAATTTCTCAAGAAATACCTGTCTRGAAATCTTGCTGGATTCATTAATGRGGAAGGCAATGTTCTATCAAGATAGGAATTTTCTTCAGTTTTTCCACTTGTATGTGACTGGTGATAGCTCTTACATCATTAACCACTTATTGCCTCAACTTCTTCGCCATTCACAGAAATGGGAGGAGCATGTGTAGGTTTTAGTGAAACATTTTCCCTATTTAYTGTTCAAATAGTTAATTCAATAGTTCCTGTAGCCAAATAAATCATTGGAATTCTGAAAATATCTTTTGTGAATCATATGGTGCTTGTTTTATTCTGTTCTACCCCATGTTAAAATCAAAATAAGGCATTAAATCTGTTTGCACAAGAGCATAGGCAAATATTTCACATCTTTGTTTCTGGAAATAGTATCTTGCCTAATAGACACTTTTTAAGAGCAAAAAATTAGAGAAATTATTAGGTACATCTCATTAAAAACCTTTTTGTTTGTTTGTTTTTCTCTAATATATCTTTCTTAAAGATAACAACTATTTGGAGGACTTCACTATTGTTATGGGATAGCCCTTTTAGGTAGCTGAGCCCCAAGCAGATCTTACTCATTCCTCACCAGCAGGATGGAGAAGAGAATCAGAAATGTGAAAGYGACAAAACTCTTTCATTGAGATAAAGAGTTTAACTGATAAAGCAAAGCTKTGTGCACAAGTAAAGCAAAACAAAAAAGTTATTCGCAGTTTCCCCATCAGTTCAGCCATGTCTGGGAATGCCATGGTCCATCACATGTTACAGTGACTTGGGAAAACAGCCCTCAGCATCCATCCTTCCTTTTTCTTATGCAGCTTTCATTGCTGATCACAATGTCACATGGTATGGAATTCCCTTTGGTCAGCTGTGGTCATCTATCCCAGCTGTGTCCCCTCACAGCTTCTTAGGCACCCCCAGCCAGCCCACGGACAAGACAATGTGAGAAACAGAGAAATCCTTGATGCTGTGCAGTGACTGGTCAGCAGCAGCTATAACATTAATGTGTTATCAACACTGTTTTGGTCAAAAATCCAAAACATAGCACCATATTCCTGTGAAGAAAATCAACTTAATCTCAGCCAGACTCAATACATCTATTGGCACTGGTAATTGTCAGGATAGTAAATTGCTCAGTTTACAGGGACAGAGCAAGACTTATTACCAAAGTTTGCTCAGACTGAAAAAGAATGGAGATTAACAGGAGTATTAAGATGGSTACTTTATTTTAATAAGTATGGTCATGGCATTGCCCAACTAGTTTAAGATCTGAAMTTGCTTCTGAGTACAAGTAGTGAAGGAAACACTAGTCCTCCTCAGTGGACAAAAATAAAGTGCTTCTGAAGTTCCCAACAGGAAATGCTTCTCCCCTTACAGCAGAAGCAGATGACACATCCTTTTGAAGATCTTCTATGGACCTTCCTCTCTTCACTGGCCAGACACAGACTTTAGGCACTCATTTCAGGCACTCATAAAATAACTAACAGACAGGTACCTGTCATGCACCTATGGTCCTGGACTGAATCACCCCATTTCTTAAGCTTCTCCATCTCAATAGAGGACAGAAGAATGTTCTTCCTTACAAGGCATCRTTTCAATGACTTGGGTAGCCTGAGACTTGCAAAATTTGCAGTAAGTCTTCTAACATGACAGTCCATAATTTCCTCAATTATGCTTTCCCCAGAAAGTTGCCCATTGAGTACTTAGAACTGTGACTTTATAGTTTTGATCTCAGTTTGGCAAGATTAGAGGAGTAAGCCTGCTATTTCAGCYCCCCAACCCCATTTAGCAATCCATTACTCCAGCTTCCTGAGCAGACATGARACTAGTTGTTCTCTTGCAAGCACTTTTAAATTACATTCTTCAAAGAAACTCTTCAGGCACTAGCACAGGAAGGTTGGCTTTTCTTCCAATTTTATTTTGCTTCCTCCTTCGTCTCCTACCCAGAGCAGGAGACATATCTTTTTATCACCCCTTCCTTTCATAAGGTGCTTGGTGAATTTGAAAACTGGGACACTCTGATGCTTGATAATGTCTCCTTTTACTGTACAYGGAAGGTTCAGAAGGGATCTGACATCTACCCTTGCAAGAGACCTTAGCAGGATGGCAGTCTGGGGGACATGACAAGGCTTCCAGGGGATAAGTGAAGATGATCACTTAGCTTCACTTGTAGCTCGTGAGTGAGTGAGCTGAAAGGCCTTTACCCAAAAATGTAACCATYAAAACTCCTGGAGACTTGTGGGAGAGAGTTTCCCACACACAAGAGATTCCAGGGAAGATAGGGTATTTGCCATCTTGGCAGTAAACAAGAGTTGCTCTTGGCAAGAAACCTCTTTCCTCAGTTCTTATAGCTTGTCTATGACTGCTGTGAGTTACTCTGAAACGTCTTTCTGACGTTGCTATACAAATATTTTTCTTTATTAAAGGGAAATTTTCCTTGCAGGAGTGTCACAGTTTACTTGGGCCTACAAGAAAATATTTCTGTCACTAGTGCCATGAATGTGAAATGGCAGACACAGTTCTAAGAACAATTTAAAATTGCATTTATGGTTGTTCTCTATGGGGCTCAGTGTTAACCTCCTAACAAACAGTATGCTCTAAATGAAAAAAAAAAACAACCCAACAAAAACCCCCACTTTTTTCTTTTTTTTTTCGCTTCCCACCTCTCTAGTACTTTGAGAAGAATAACATTTCCCTGGCATATTCAATGTTAGTTTGCTATCAAAAATTGTGTCAAGCCTTTGCCTGAGTCTATACATGATATTTTCTGGGGGCTACACTCATGGTTGCTTTATTTTATTTAATTGTGGTAGAAAGTTTGAAGGACAGAGAAGCAAAGAAAGGATGGAAACAAAAAACAATTTAATGCAAYAAATTATAGCCACATGTTCATAAGTATGTCAAAAACAAAACCCATATCCTTCTTCCCATGCCTGTCTGCAGCAGAACTTTTAGACTAGGAGCAGACTGGAGGTGAAATGGTACAAGAAAGTCACCCAGGCTCCAGGATTTTGTTAAAGCTTCTGGCAAAAAAAGAAAATCTTTATCTTTGAAACAAAATTTGATTTTGAAAATTATATTTTGGCTTTTAATTTTGTTTTTAATTCTTCTTTTCCTCCCTGAACACATAGAACAACACGTCTGAAACATATGTACTCGATTCTCTGTTTTACCTTTTCAAAACATCACATCTGTGAAAAAGGGAATACAGAAAAGTGCATCAGGATATTTTTTATTCTACTGTAGAAYACAGAAGTGCAGGCTGCTATACTCTATTTTACTGAAATAGAAGGTGATATTTTAAAAAATATTTAATAAGAAAAGATGTTCCAATCTGAGCCTTTTTATACTTTAAAATATCACAGAACATCCTTACATTTTTACCACTTGCTGTTGCAGAGGTCAAAGATGAAAACATTCCATCTCTTTCCTGGAGAATAATTTATTCTGAAGGAGAGAAGGCTTAGGAACTCATGCTTTGTGCAAGTATGGGACAGTATCAGCTGATTATCAAAGTGCAATGGGAAGCACTGGTGCTTTCTTAGGAAAGTAGCACCAGTTCTTTRATGGGTAATATTTAAATCTGGATAAAATACACTATCTACCTTGCCACACAAGCTACTGAATGTGATATTAATGGAAATCAGTCTTAAATCACCCTGTCTTTAAATCCACATATCCTCAGTGCTGAGCCCATGAGAGAAAGCTAGCAGACATTCCTGTCAATGGAATGCACCACGGGGTGAGTGCAGATTGAGGATTCAAGAATTCTCGTCCTCAGAAATGGGCCTCTCAAGGTTCCCTGAGATTTACTTAAAATAAAAGAATTAAATTATCAGCATTTGGAAAAATAATCAGAATACACACTAAAAATAAATAGCTTGTCAAGTTGGTTTTTCTCATAYGTCTCTAAACTCACAGTGCTCATTAAATACTACCCAAGTAAAACACTTCTTTTTCCTTTAAAGCAAAAGAAAAGGATGATCTCTAAACCAAAAAAAAAAAAAAAAAAATCAGAGCAGGGAAGCATATCTTCCTAATAAGTATGAAATTTAATAAGCTCTTTCTCCTTTACAATTAAGACAGGGGAAGTGATTTTGCTGGAAATTTATGGAAGTTTRTGTCCTCAGGGCAGGCTGGAGACAGGTGGCTCTGTGCATGCTTGTTTACACAACTCTCCTAGGGCAACACAGCCTGACTTGCCAAYCTCTGGTCTTGTACCCTTCTGTGACACTGGGCCAGATTGTTAGTGTTAGCCTGGAAATTCCTGGAGGTCTGCTCTCTCCTTGAGCCAGACCACAAATTTACCTAATCTGTGATTCAATATTCAATACACAGCTTATCCCAAAGCTCCGGAGCTGGCAAGTAAAGGCAGCTTTGACCACTTCTTGCACCTCTCTGTGAAGCAGWTGTGAAATGCTGCCTTTTCAAAAGAGGAGGGCACATTTCTTTGCCACAAGGTGTAAAGGTAGGTGAGCTCACAAATAAGTTAACTTCTCCTAACTACTAGTCTGTACTTTTTCCTGCATTTGCTTCTAGAGAATAAGATGTAAATACAGAAAAACAAGATGTTACTGGCAAACCAAAGGACTGTAAAAATAACACAGAAAACAAAAAAGTAATGCAAGAACAACTAAAGGAAACCTAAAGTTAACCTACTGAATCTCATGAGAACCTGTCTTGGCCACTATGGAGCCCTCTTCTGAATTAATCAAATATATMTCACCTCCCCTCACCAAAAAGCAACTAAGAAACCCCTTAGTCCAAGCTAATGCACCACCTTTTGTCTTCTTCTTTCTTCTTCTCAGCCTTTTGCCACATACCTCCAAATTCCTGTGGGAGCACAAGCTCTTGCACAGCCTTGGAGTAGGGRCAAGGACAGTGAGCCACCAGCTCCCGCAGCAGAAAGGGGTTTCCAGAGGAAATTTACCAAGAAGTAGATTTGATGCAGGCCATTGCTTCCTGGGACATGTAAAGTAAATTAAAATCATGTCCTTCTCTGGGAGAAAGCTGTAAGCTTCACACTGCATTTATTTTGGCAAGTGGTGCAAAGGGGTAATCACTAAGATGCTGCCAGCCTACCATGAAATCATGGTGGAAGTACAAAGATGCACAAGACACAACACAGATGTTCAGCATATATAAATAATTCCAAATTAGTTTCCAACCAAGTACCCTGGTTTGAAAACTTTTAACTCTGCAAGCTAAGTCCATGCAAACTGATGTTTCTATTTTCAAAGGTATAAAAAAGCTTGTTTCCCCTCATAATAGGATAATAAAATAATAAAAATAGAAGGCTAATGTGAAGAGTGAAGTAACCGCTTCTTCTGCAGCTGGTCCGTTAACTTTCATCACAAGCCAGTGGTAGAATCCTCATTAACATCAAAACCAGCCCTGGGGTCTCTGTGCCAAGCTTTCCTAGCATCAGGATTTTATTCTTAATAATTTAAACTTTGAAAGTTCATTTCATTTTGAGGAACAGATGGAGGGTCATGTGTTTGCTGATATTTTTCCCCATCTGTAATAACAAARGCAGGTTAGAGAATGAGTAGATTGTAAACATAATAGATTAGCAAATTTTAAATAAATGTTTCTGAAGATTCACAAATGAAATGCAGATTCCTTTGTGTGTAGTACTACTAAGATACAAACCCCTGAACAGACTAATTGCAGAAAATATTTTCTTTATAGAAAATTACAGTAAAAATAATCAGAACTTCAGTTCTTCTAAATTGARGAATAAATACATGCTCAGAGGGGATTTGGGATTACGCAAGGYTCTTTCTAATTCAGTGGTGCAAAAGATACTAACAGTAGCTCCTTAGAAGGAGAGAGCAGACTAAATCTAGTTAACTTTAGAAAATTATCTTGATTCTGTCCTGGCACAGAACACAAGAGTGTATTCAGGGACAGCTGCTCTTGGGGAGACTGGAGGGAGAGAAAGCAGTGGCAGAATCACTTCCATTGGTGAAAAGCAGCTTGATGCCTC
>CADDXX010000101.1:1116619-1134246 GCA_902810485.1 Alauda arvensis
GAGTGCTGAGAATGCCTGAGTCCAGTTTATGCTGTGATTTACAGATATTAGGAGTTTGGAGCCTTTGAAATCTTCCCTGACAACGTTTGGCCTGCTTTTGGTTTTCTTATGACAAATCTGCAATTAGATATTTMCACAAAGATGCATTAACTCAGAAGTCCATGGAAAACCACATAAACAGAGAAGCACGTGAAAGGTCACAATGGGTCTGAGATCAAAATATTAACTGAAGTACGGCATGTTGATAGATGGTGACATTTTAAAAGTGCCAAAGTCCCCTTGCAAAACCCTCTGAACTTTATTCATTGTGGAATAATAAAAATTTTAATATTCAACATGCAAAAACAATAACAAAACACCCTTATCCAAATTAAACACACTGACAAGTGTCTATACCACTAAGCAAACTAAGCAGGGCTGGGGTCTAATGGGCTACAGTCAGAAAATTGTTAGCAAATGTTAACTCTCTGGCAGAGATTTCACCAGTGCCAAAGGGCAGTGTCAGCCAATGCCCTGTGGCAGGTGCAGAAACCCCATTTTGAGTAAGGGCTTTAGTGGACTGGGGCTATGTGGTGCCAGTCAACCTCAGAACTCTCCCAGAGCATTTTATCTGCAAGAATAAATGCAGCCTGTAGTTCTAAACCAAAAGGGGAAAAAAATTAGGSTACAAAAATCTGTCAGCAGCAGAATTTCCATCTTGCATAGGTTCATTTTTTAACTGTGCATAATTCCAAATCGGTTTAAAATGCCAGTTGAAATAGGAATAAATGCCTAGGACTTTAAAGAGAAAAAAAATGAGAATATTTCATGGAAATGAGTCTGGATGCCTAGTAGGAAGCATGTATTGGATGGAGATCCTCTCACTAGAAAAGTGGGTCAGACATGCATTATGTGAGTCAGAAAGGCAAAGAAGATGAGTCTTGTATAGTCACCCTTAATAATTCCATACATTTGTCTGGATGGCAGCTCTGGTTCCTCYGAAATACCTGGTTAAGGGCCAGATATTGGCAGATGCTGAGCACCCATTAKGAAGGATGGTAATTTCAGTTCTTGTTGACATCCATGCTGAAAATGCTTCCCAGCTGGGGGCCTTGTCTAAAACAATTTAAAAACTAGCACCAACAAAACACWCAACAAAATCTGTCTGCAATATACACAGACTAGCACAGAGGGTCTCAATCCTGTTTGTTATCTGGAAGAATGCAAAGTGGGAAGACTCTCCATCTTACTTGACTATGATGTGGGTAAGCRTAAACTGGTTTAGTCTGGGCTCATTTCACAAATATGGTGTTCATAAACATCATAGTAGGAACTMTCCTTTGAAATTTCCTAAAGCTCTCTTTAACTGGATTACTTTGCAACACCTTATGAAAAAAAAATGTGAGTTTAGTATGAATGTTGCCAGGCATCCCTCCCCATTTGGAAACTATATCTAAATCTATGGAATATATCTACATTACCAAAGTAGTGACCCAATTCAAGCTCAATTCTTTWCTGTTGCTCCAACTTCAATATCTGAAAACCAAAAATAATAAAGAAAAAGCCACTACAGAAACTGAGACTAGGCTCATTTATCAGAATTAGTTGAGAGCATTTAGGCTTGCTTGCTAGTGGAGGGCTTTTATTCATCTAGCTACCCTTTGAAGAGATACAATTTCCATTTCTTTGAACAGTACAGAACTGTCACTTTTAATTGCTTCAGATATATGAAGGAATTGCTTGCAAAATAGCTGTAGCCAGAAGTAAGGACACTGCAGATTGTCTAGTAATTAAATGTATCCATCATACAAGATGGAATATGAATGGTAATATTATTCTGAAKGAAGGAATGAAGCTGACAGCCAGACTAGCAATCTGTTGGGTGACCTGACAAGAGAAATACATCCTTGAGTTGAATATTGCCTAAAGCAGAAACCATCTCTAATGGAAGAAAGCTAGAGTAACTCCACTAGAAATCATTCGTAAGCAGACTTTGGCAAGCCTTGTTTTCTTACCTGTACAGAAATTACATTCCACATATGAGAATAAAAATCTAAAAAAAATATTCTTGAAAGGACTAACAGTTTACAGAAGTTGTAATTACTTCTGTTGTGACTATCATTATGTAAATTTAATATAATCTCTTTAAGGTAAAATTTAGCAGAAAGTATATTTTCTTATAGCTTTACAGAAGAACAAAATATTGTCAGTAAAAAAAAGTTYAGGAAAGTCAGATTGCTTTAAATCACTAGTTCTTTCCTCTCATGCACAGTTACAAATTTTGCTTTGTGCTAGTCTAAGTTTGAGGAAGATATTGTCCTTTATTTCAGAAGTTCAACTGCAGTGCACGCTGGTAGTTTCCATCTGCCTTTGAGCTCCTGCTGAGCTGCAATATCTGCAGGTAGGAAGATTAAATAAGTCACACAAGAGCAGAGGAAGAAAACAACATGTTCAGCAAGGCTGTCCATTAAAAGAGCCAGTCTTCTTTCATGTAACATTTAACCTGCATTGACCTTGAGAACAGTTCTCTCCTTCACTATGCAGTCATCCTGAAATGTAAATATAATTGCATTTCTTAGAGTAGCCCCCCCAAATATTCCTCAGTTGGAGTCTCTTTTTAAATATGTTGTGTTGTTTGTGGCATAATTCTGTGCTGCTTACCTCTTCTAACTCCAGCAGGRAGGAGGCAGGTAKCTTCTGTTAATGGRCCAGCTATTAMAACCAGGAGGGGCAGTGTTCTTTATGTCTTTCAYCACCCATCCTACCTYGASGGGGATATTTGATATTAATGGGCCATTTAAGGCTCACTGCATGACTGATAAAATTACATCATCCCATTGGCCTCCACCCAGTGGGAGGAGCCAAGCATTCCTACCTGGATAAAACCTGAGAGTCAGAATACCACTGGAAATCCTCTGCATTCCAGAGGAAGACCTCTTTCCCTCTTTCCCTCTTTCCCTCTTTTGTTTCCTCTCAACATCAGAGAACACTGAACTCAGTGCACTGATAGTTTTTCTAATTTTACTAATACACTTCTGAACATTTTTTAAAAGACAAAAGAATCAATATAAAAACTACATCAAAGATCACCTTGCAAMTATCAATCTATGATGGATGTATTGACATGCAGATTTTTAATTCTACAAGGCTTTGCTTTCAAATTTTTCATGGTGCCCAAAAGGAAAATGTACTTTGGACAAATTTGACAATTTGTCTCCCAAACATACACTAATTTCAACTTTGATGCAAAATACATAAKGAAAATATAACTCATGGCTTTATAAAGAGACTGTTAATCTGACTATCCCTTATGAAGAGAAAAGGTTATCCAATTTTATATCTATTCCACTTTAAAATATTAAATATTAAATGTAAATGAAAGGGAAGAGAATGAAACACTGTAGATTTGCTAAAACATTCTAAGTARTTGTTTTCCTGAGCACATGCCYCCATGACTTACTATAGTTTATCACTCATATTTCAGTAAGGATGGTCTACCTTCACAGTGCCATGTGGGATGCAATTTAGTAACCTTATATAATGATATACATAAACTCCAAAATCTTGGCCAAGATTTCCCATTAACAAAGGGATGATTATACTCTTAAGCAGTTGATYATTTGGGTTCAATTCTGCTTCTACTCAAGCTGAAGAATAACGCAACATAATACTATCAGGACAGAGCTAAATGTCTTAATTGACTAGACCTTAATAGGTACTCCAAATATCTTAAACTGTCATTTCCACCCATCTCTTTTATCTTTTATGGTATATAGTTGAATSTATATTGACTTTTGACTAATTAGGCTGAATGCTGCACAGTATGAAGAAAGCACAGCAATTGAAAACCTACTCTTCACATTTGAAGTAAGGCAGAAAGATACAATCTCAMATGAACTGAGAAGTTTCTTATTTTTCATGGGAAAGTTCACGGCTCTCAACATAGATGATCTGACCTTATCATAAAACTTTGAACAAAAGAACTCACAGAACTTAGTCCAGGTTTGAACAAGGAAGAAAGGTAGGACCCTTTTCATCTGGAGTATTTTAAAGTGTATTTCCTTCTGAACTCTTAAATATCTCACAGGGCTAAAAGCTGTTCCTTCTCACAGAAAAGTTGAAATAGCACTGCAAGAGCTAAAGAACAAACATAGGAGAATGGGCAGTGATTCTTTCAGTCACCCTGGATTGCTGCTACAGCATTGGTGTCAGAAATAAGACAGTGAATGGGCCAAGATACCCATCTGCAGGCACAAGGGGTTTTGACTACATCTTTATTCCTGTGTCCACACACTCCACAGCCACACCATCAATGCTACTCTTCTAGGAATCTCAAGACTGTTTTAGGGAAGCAAGGATACTTCAAATACAAAAGACAAATGCAGTTTTTGCTCTGCATTGGGATTTAAATGCTATTAAGGCATTGTTCTTCACACTTCTCTCCATAGCTCTTAGTATAAACATGATTCTGAGTGAAAAATGGAGATGCTGTTTGCAGGACTCTGAGAGRTGAGACTTTAACAAATATTCCTTGTATCATGAAGTTAGGAGTCATAGTTGCTGGATTTTCTGATGAGCTGTTTTCTTAAYAGAAAATGTCTTCTCTTGTAATCAGAAAGCCTACTGGAAAAGAAATCTGCTGTGACAGAATGTAATTTTTCCAAAGAGCTTCTTAGAGTTAAGCACAATATTTCATTTAAATCTATTCTTTTATCACATTAACTAGAATTACTCACAAAAAGAGTAATAATAATAGTGAATAAAACCAAGACAACTGATTATTTAATTTTAAATTATAATGATAATTATTTTTAGAACTATCAAAAGCAGTTAGGAAATATCATTAAACTTTTCCACAAACACTATTTTGTTAGAAACCCAATTCAGAAATAAATTAATTTTAACTGTCAAATCTGTGCAAAACACAAACTCAGTTCCATTCAGCTGCATTCTCCATAAAACCCTGGTGGAAGGGCCTGTGAAACAGCTTCTGCATCCATCCTGGGTAGGAAAAATCAGACCAGAAAATTTACACCTTGCACTCCCGCTTGGCCCACAGGATTTATGGCATGCAGAAATGTGAATATGGGAGCCAGAAGTCTGCCTGYATTCAATATTACTGGATCCTGAGCAGAGGATCCTAAGCTTTTTTATTGAAAGAACATTCATAGAAAGCACATAGAAGTGTCCAACCGTCTGTTACAGTTTCTCGGCTGTGCGCTCTTCAAACAGAGATGGAAAAAGGGGAAAAATACGAACTACAACACTACACATACTACAACTTRAACTGAATTGAGGGGGAAAATACAACAAAGAAAAATTGGAAAGAAAAAAATTGTAGGTTTTCTAGCCATTGGAAGAGAAAAGGCATTGGAAGAGACAAACCACTTATTTTATCTTACTTTCTGTGACCTGTGAGGAAAAAAAACCAGGCCAGTTATTACTGCAGCTCCTGGAGTTAAAGGCTAAAACAATGAGACCACACTGTAAGCTAARCAGGGAGCTGGGAGGTTTCTGATTACGCATTCCATCCTTCACCTGATGCTTTGAAATACTGGAGGAGTTTTAGCTGTAATACAAAATCTCTAGGATGGCTAACTTGCAAATACTTGCATTATTAAAAAATAAAAAAATTGTTTGGGGTTTTTAGTTACATGAGGTAAGACTCACAGAATCAGATGTCAAGTTTATAAATTCAACTTGTAAACACATATTTTTTTCTGCTCTAAAACAGCTAAGTCCAAGTTGGAGTCTGTTTTTGTTGTTTTTTTTTTCTTTTAAAAACAACTTGGATCATACATGCCTCTTGCACCATCCTATCACCTAAGGCAAATGTAACTCTGGCACTCAGAAAACACAGCACCACAGGTACCTGGACTTTTTGAAAGGAGTTTATAGTTTCAGTGGACACTGCCAAGTGGGCTGATTGTAGCCTTATGGTGATTGTTGGCTTTCCCCCAACAGACTGCTTTCCTATGTCAGTCTGCTAAACACAATCTCATCATTTAGTTTTAAGCACAACACTATTTTTTACTCAGAATAAGATATAGCTATTTTTCATAAATTTCTACTTGTTTTCACTATAAAATTTTACACCCTACATTTCTTTATTGAATTCACTGAAGAGCTGTAAATCATTATCTTGTTAAAGAATTAGGATTGGCACTAATGACAAAAAAAGCTTTCACATTTTCTGGATCTGTTTCTTATACATAAAATAATTACTATGTTCTGCTGATTGAGTTAAGACCATATTCTGATCAGTTTAAGCAAATGATTCCAYAGGCTTTTGACCACTATTTCCCTTCAAAGTCTCTCACAGACTACCMAGGCAGACATATGGGAATAACAAGTTTACTACACATCACTTATGTTTGCCTTGGAGATCTCCAGGCATCCATGCACTGGAATTCACTTATTGCCACAGATTTGGCTGACGTTTTGAAGATACTGGTGTTATTGGAAGAGTTGTAGAGCTTTAGTCTGTCTTGCTGTTCTTACAAGGACATRAACTCAGGGTCAGATAAGAGATGGATCCCCTTTCTCTGTAATACAGAAAAGGACTTGAAGGATATACTACAAGTTTATCTGAGCCTATGAAAATGTCTAGTACAAGGCATTACCTCTTCATAAAAATAATGATTCTCGGTCTAGTTTTTCTCAGAATAATCATTCTGGATATTATTCACTTACTGTAACAAAAAAGTGAATTCTTTTCTTTAATAGAAGCAAGTTTTTTACCCTTTACTCAGCTTGCAAAAAAAGAGCTGTCCTTGGATACTAYGGTTCATGTAACATTTCATTCTCATTGATACCTACTTTTGTGACATTAAAAGGGAGATAGAAGACAGTGATTTGAGATTGCCATAGCTGTATTGTTCTTTATTAATGAATCACAATAATATTGCAGTTATTGTTCGTTATTGCTTTGCACAGTGTAGCAAAATCATTCTCCTCTGTGCATAAATAAACACAGTCCTGACTAGTATTCAGTGACATGAAGATTAAATATTCCAGCTGTCAGAAAAAACTGAGGTGACAAAATTATTTTGAGTCATAAGTTAAATCAAGTTTCATAAAAGAAATTAAAGAATCCCAGTATAGTTGCCTTTTTCATTATCATACAGCATATGGGCTATTGGGACCACATCTATCTCTGACATCTAATAGAGCATGCCTCAACATTTAGGAGTGAGCTTCTGAATAGAATTGTGCAAACAATTGATTTTTCAGCGACTGACTATTGAACCACAGTATTGAAGAGAGTTTGATCAGATTGAACTACAGTCAAWAATTAAAAAGATACTAGCATGCAGGTTTTTAGCATCTGAGATAAAACCAGAAAAAGTATGTTTGTTCATATAGAATGTTTTAAGCCAAACTTGCAATAAAAGCAAAGGAATCAGAGAGCATGGAGAACAGCAGRAGCACACCCATTTTGATTTGAAGAGTGAAGGTATTTACCCAGCTGGCAAAAGACTAAGATGGGCACCAACACTTAGAGTTTTCAAAACCACCTTCCCCTCAATTCAGGAAAATGCACTAAACATATGTTTTTGTTTCTATGTACAGTAATTTGTTTGTTTAAAGGCTTTTTCTTTTCAAAATTGAAGAGAAAATATATTTCCWATCTGAGTCTATTTAGTAAATTTGGTAAATTGTGTTTTTCAAGACTTTTGAGGAAATGTCATTTTACATCATAATAATTTTTAAATCATAATTAAATCTCGATCTCTTGAGGGTTTTGGTGGGGAGAGAGTTGTGGTGGGTTTTTTAAGAAAGCTTAAAATACTATAGATCTTGATTTGATGATAATAAAAGTTTCTAGGAGTAAGATAGGGTGAAGGGCAGTGCCAGTGATATATATTCTTTCAAAGKGTCAGYCAGTGAAGGAAACCTGTCAGAACAKCTCTTATCTGGAGAATCTTATCTGAATATYGATKTTCATRTGAAAACAAAATTCTGCCTTCAGTTTATRTATGACCAATTGACTTAATGTGACCTTTGGCCTAGAATAAAGAAGATTTTACTGTTACATTAGTGGCTTGRGGGCTCATGGCCCTACTGCGTGACATAAACAGGTCCACTCTAAAATGCAGTCACTGCCCAGCAGACTACAAATTGCAGCCAAAAAGTAGAAACTGAGCACAGTTCTCTTAAATGGCCAACCCAATAGCCTATGAAACTAGTTCACAGTGTGGTAGTTTGATTTGTATTCCTTATCTGCATGACAGTACAAAAAAAACCACCATTAAGGCAAGAGGTTTTAATAGTCACATTATCTTCAGTGCCAGACATAATCACAAAATACTGTGATGGTATACTGCATATGAGGTACATAACAGAGAAAATACCTGAATTAATATGGTGTCAGCCATGCATGGGCAGAATATTAATCTTGGCACCTCTCACWATGGCATGGTTTTCTTGCCATAGTGAAAACAGTAATTTCACTGATTCACCAGATTTAGGCTACTGGTACATGAGAATGTGACTTCTGGGAAACAATTAAATACCATTTTTTTTACTGGATATGTAGAGAATGAGAGATCAGGTCCAAACTCTAAATTACTTTCAGTTTCTTAATAGCAGTAGAAGGTAAGTGCAGCAGTAGGTATGCAATYTACAAAAAAGCTAAAACCATCAGCTGGAAACACCTGGAGGAAGAAGTCAGTGAGATATTTGCTCTTAAATTAGTTCAACTCTTGATGATTCTCTACAATTAGCTTGCCTTTTTTATCTTCTCATGCAAGAGGGTACTTCAATACTAATATAGCTACATAATTACTCAACAGAACAATTACTTAATTGCTTACCTTGAATATTAACAGCCAAATAATAGAAGCTAAATAAATAAATAAATAAATAGATAGATAGATAAATAAATAAATATTTTCTAAATCCCAGCAGCACCCCCCAAATCCATACCAGCTGGAAACCTGGACACACACACCCTTATTTRTGGTCATTTGTTCAATATGTATGCTTCTTCAAGTAGTCCCTGATCATTAACTTTTTTATTTATAAAGCATGCGATGTTGCAAAATAGAAATACCTTCACTCCAAGAACAAATTACTCATAATAATACTGTTGCAGTAGTTCAAGAAACTTAGTGGTGTTGTAGCAGTCAGGAACCCAAGATATATTTGAAGGGTACATCAAGCTCAGGCCACTGAAGTATTTTTAACTGTGTTCTCCAGGGCAATAAAATCAGCATAGAAGTGGGCAGAACAAACCTTCMATGTGAACAGAGAGCAAACTCATGCTAGTGCATTCCATTTAAACTCTGCCTTTAGACATCCCAAACTCTCCCTTTTTAAGGTGTTAGTAGTTTTGTTGTGCTTTTATCATGGGTAATTTGCATCTCTAAATTTTAAAGATATCTGCTGGGTTTATTCCAACTAATAAATAATAATAGCACCAAAGATGTTAGTTTGCATCAGATGTCTCTCTAGAGAGACATCTCCCTTTCACTTAACTACTTTTTGATAATGTGTATCAGCAATTTCCTTTTCTTAAAGCCTTAACTAAGATAATCTTGTTTATCTTGTTACTTTTAGTCWGTTTAGTATTACACTAAACAGCATAATCCCTCTGACACAATCAGCTAGCTTCAGTGATGGATTAATGTATCAAGGACATCAGCTCGCGGTAGCACCTTTGGTGCTGCAGACTGCTTGAATTCCACAGAGAAATGTGAACAGATAGGGTGTTTCCAGCTGAATATAGCGACATAGRAAAGAGCAGTGCAGTGTTGTCATTTCAAGTTAAAAGGTAGAAATCTGTTATTGTGATCAGTTCCTTAAAGGCTGCTTTCWAGCTAGCTTTGCAGTCAAAAAATACTTAAATATTTAATTCTTTTTCTAAGAGATCATGAACCAGTTCCTTGAATGAAAACAGAACATGCCTGAATTGAATGTACTTCAAGATAAAAATGATGGTTTCATTCACAGGAAAAATAGATCAAAAGTACATATCTGATGGAACTCTAGCCTTGGGAAATGTAGATAAATAGAAGTTGAAATGTAGTGCTAGTTTTGTCACAGRAAATATAATGCAGAATTTAGGTCGATGTGCATTACAAAAGTATCACAGTTTTAGATGCAATACCTAAATGTGTTCCAACCCAGTGTGGAATTTCTGTCTTTGGAGTGTTCTCTGCTTTGCAGCCCTAACTTCAGCCATTAAACTCTAGTTAGGAATGGTGAGATGAAGGAATCAGGGCCAAGTGTGTACCTTGCACTGTCACTATGGCATATCTAGATACCAGAAAACTGCACACTATGTTCCAGGCCCACAATCTGAACTTCTTATTGCTTGTTTTGTTGTTTTGTTTGTTTGGCTTTTTAAGAAAATAAAAGTGCACACTGTTATTCCTTTGATAAAAAACCTTGCAATGAAGTCAACATGGCCTTCTTGCTCCTATTCCTATTTCTCTTATTCACCACTCACTACTTCACTATCCATTGTTTCCCCTTCATCAACCCATGATGGTTTTCCCAAGTCTAGCAGAGATTTTGCATGAGCAAAGCAAACAATATTTGATCCCAGACAACAAATTAAATAAGGAGTGTATACTGACTGCTCTYAGATGAGTCATTTTCTACTTCCAGTAAGACTCTGCATCCAAACCTTCAATGTCCAAGCAAATTATCTCAGTCTAGCTTAGTTGCTGGTCATGGGATGGAGGAAGGAAAGCAGGCAGCTTCATTCTCTTTTAGACAGACTCAAATGAACATCCTATTGCATTTGCAATACACAAGCTGTTTCCTCCTTCCCTGGTGTTATTCTTCTGTAGAACCAAAGGACACTCTGCTCTCTGCATCCAGCAGAGAAGACAAATGCTGCTCTATCTATGGACTGCAAAGGAGGGAAGGAGGGAGGGAAGGGAGAGAGAGCTTTGTGCCTTCCCTGCTTCTCCCTCACTCCARCTTTGTGCTCTGGCCAGACACAAGGTGACCCTAAGCAGTTACATGTGTGGACTTAAAGATTACAAGACAGAAAGTCCCTTTTTTTTTTCTCCTTCTGTATATGGAAATCCTTTCTGTCTTTCCTGGGTGCTCCCTCTGTAGACTGACAAACAACAGGTCAGAGGAGATGGAAAGGCTTTTTACCTGCCAATCCCAGAGTTCAGGATGTGTTGTTTCTCCTGCAGCAGTTGATGACAYCCTAACAACCTTAGCAGCACTGGAGCTGCATTCCTACGCTGTAACAGGGGAAGCAGGACCAAGGGCCTGAACTAAGGTCTTGGCAGGTAAGTGAAGGAGCAACCAGTATCAAAGAGCTTCGTTTGCAAGTGTACGTCTTTGTAATGTTTAAGTCTTAATATGTGCTCTGCTTTACCTAAGAGTTTAAACTTCCAGTTTTCAGAAGAGTATTTGAGAATACCTATTAGCCCTGCCAAATGCTTGAAAAAAAAAAAGTTGAAGAAACTAATAAATGCAGAGAACCTRTAAAGAAATATTATTTGTTCTAAAGATGTCTCAGAGCTGGGATTTCTTCTTAGAGCTGAGCAGCAGTTATTTAGATCAGTAGGGAGAAGCTTTATGCTACAAACATATTTTTGTAGCMACACTTAGAGTGACTGAGAGCATCAYTGTATGATGAATACTTAATATTCAAAATATGAGCTTCTGAGATTGGAAGGGGGATTCTTTGTTTGATTGCTTGTTTTCTCTCAACTGGACACATAGGAAACACCTGATGAAAGGAAAATTTCCATCTCCTTACTGCATTCTACTTCTTAAGCTTAATTATCAGAACCAGGTTTCCCATATGAATATCTATGTCACTCAAAACATACTTTATTTCAGTCGTTATCAGGAATTCTGGGTTAGCTGGCAATACCATGTTCAGAAGATTCACAGAGAACACACAGAGGAAGTCTTTACCACTACAGTAAAACTGATTTAAAAGATATTTGCAGAGAAATGAGTGATTCTAGTTAGTGGTTCAAAAAAGAAGCAAAAMCAAACCCATTAAAGCATCTTTGCATAAAGGAAGTCTTTCTTTTCCTTGTGGTAATATGAGGGTAATGGATGCCTTTCTTCTCAGAGGCCAGTATGTTTTACTTTTTGGAATGGAAAACAAATTTAGGTCAGAAGAGGAAGTCATAAGGAGCTGCCACATGCTAAGTTCTGTATCTGAGCCATCTACTGCCACTGTRTCTTGGAGAGAGAAAAGGGAACATTCATAAAGACTGAAAAACTATCCAGAACCGGTGGGGCATCAAAGCCCCATCAATATCCAGTTCAGATATTCATATCGCCCCTACTCATACTGTTGCTAGTATTCTCAGTTAACTAAGTGAAATTACTCCGAAAGTGACCTCTAAGTATTTGCCCATCTTTCAGTGGATAAACTGTGAGCTTCTAAAAAACTGCATGTGCTAAGAGTAAATTAGTATTCATCACAGTTCAGAGGGAAAGTCCTTATAAAAATTTTTCTCCAAAATTTAGGACAAAAGAGTGAAAAACTATMCCCTATATAGATCTATATCTTTTAAAAATTTGCATTACTACAGTCATTGCTTTAAATTAACTTTCTCTAGACAAAATAAAGTGTTGTACTACATTGCAGCCTCACTGTTAGGAATGAAGATAGAGGAGACAGTGCAGGAAGGCCAACACATACGACCAAACTGGAGAGTATCCAAGTCATAGAAGAATGGTAAGTTGTTCAAACTGTTATCTAATAAGTGCTTTGTCTTTAACTAATACCGAGAATTGTCATGGGTTTAATTCTTTGGGAAAGTCCTTTCAATTGCTTTTCCTCCAAAAATTCTATACAAGAGGAAGCAAAATCTGTCCTGACAATGTAATGACAGCAGAGACATTCACAAGTCAGGTTTATTTACAGTTTCTTATCTGTGGGGAAAAACCACAGGGAGAAATGGAAGGTGCAGGAACAGTTCCATAGGTGGGTCTCTATAAGAAGCCTCTGCTACCTGTGACAGCATTTTTTTCCTGTCTATCCAGACAAGAAGAAAAAATAATAGTCACAAGTGTATTTCATTACCAGAGTTTTAACTGGCTATCTTTCATAAAACAGCTTGAACTATGGTTTCACTGGAATTAACCAARGAACACATACCTTTCAACCTAGGTTAAACACACTGAAAGTTTGAGCTTCTATTCTGTCTAAAGCTTGGGGCCATGTTTATTGTGTGGGGGAAAAATTGTAATCTTTCAGGGGCCCTGAGTTCTCTAATCCCATAAGAAGGAAATTAAAACATTAAATGACATGTATGATGGTAAAAGCARCCCAAACAACTCATTACCATTATTGCTAATCATGGTCTTTTATGAGAAGACAATATTATAAATTTCTACAAAATACAATAGTGAAGACAGTTTCACAATAGACAATAAGGGAGCCCAGGTTCTTTGTGAGTCCCAACCTGAGCAGGTTCTTTGCACTCTCCTCAGTGAGAGTGCAAAGTCCCAAGAGGACTGTTCACCTTAAAATCTGTGTTTAACCTTTTTCATTCAGTTTACAATTACTTTGCAATTAAATAATTTGTGATTTATCACAAATAGCTTCCCATCATCCAGTCTGCCTTGCATGCAGAGTAGGAGTGACTTGAACAGAAATTATATAGACAAATGTCACTTATTGTGCATCATGGTAACACAGAAGCTAATGACAACAGCTGGTAAAGCTCTTGTGTTGGATCAGGAAGGAGAGGGAGAGTGCTAAAAATTAAGTTTGAAACTATATTTAATTGTTGTTAAGTAATCTGGAGAATTACTTTCTTAARACTTCAATTGGTACATTAATGGATTAGTGATGCCAGTAAGTCTTCTGATCACTTACCCTGTGCATCCACTGGTAAAAGCCACAAATAGTTTCCTTCAGGAAATGGAAATAAGRACTTTTCCCCATTTCTTCTCTTTCCAGTTTTGCCAGCAAAATCCATCACATCTCATGCCAAAAGATCATCATTCAGGTCAATAGCATGAAACAGAGAGAAGCTTAGCAACCCTTAGGTACAAGCACAGAGAAATATGCTAATTTAAAATCTCTCTGAATTACTACTTTGTTTGGCCTCATTAGTATGCTTTTGGCTGCCATGAGCTTGATGTTTTTCTTGTTCTTCCTAAACCAAATCGTGTACAGTCATCATCAGAGGCAGGCAGGGACATCAGGTCTTATCTTAACTCCTCACAAGAGTCTATTTCCACCTTCCTGGAATCTCCTTTAACTGCAGAGGCAGGAWTTCAGTGCTGCTGTGGGATTTTGTYTTTGAKCCACATGGYKAAGAACACCAGCAGAAAACTCAAGTGTAAAGTCAAGTGCATGTCTCATAACATTAAACACATTTAGTGGGCTATTGGGATAATGAATGCACAAAAGCAAGCAAAATTCCCCCGTGAAGCCTTGTTGCTTCCAGTTTTCACTTTGGAATTAAGTGCAGTTGAAAGGAGAATTTTTGGATGAATGCATGAAAACACTGTTACAAAAATAGAAGCATATTTGTCATGATATTTGCTTTTGCAGCCAAAACCCTACTGCAGATGAAATTTTGTCTTGGGCTCAGAATTTTGACAAGATGATGAAAACACCAGCTGGAAGGAACCTTTTCAGAGAGTTTCTCAGAACGGAGTATAGTGAGGAGAACCTGCTTTTCTGGCTTGCATGTGAAGATCTAAAGAAGGAACAGAACAAGAAAGTTATTGAAGAAAAAGCAAGACTTATTTATGAAGATTACATTTCTATACTATCACCAAAAGAGGTAAAGCTGTAAATGTTACATTTGCATTTTCTGTTATCCCAGAGCAGAAATGTTATACACCAGGTGAGGGTCTGAAAGTCTGTCAGATGAAAGTCTTGATATGAACTTTAGTTCAGGAAAGGAAGGGACAGAAATAGTAGAATGCAGGCACTGGGTCATTTATCATTACCAGCCACAACACATCCAAGTTCTCTGTGGAGTTCAAGAAATTCCAGTAAGAGAAGGCTGAAAAATAGGTTTGCTTTTTTATTAATGCTATATGACAGAGAGAGGAAGTAAGTAATGCAAATGGATTTATGGAGAAAAAGCACTAAAATGAAGGAATTTAAATCAGAATCTTTATTGATTTATCTGCTGCTACAATTGTCTGGGGGAAAATCCAAATTTCTGCTGGTTGTTCCTATATGAGAGTCCAAAAATTRAGCTGACATATTTTATCTAATGGAATGTATAATATCTAGGGAACTACATAAGATTTTATTCGACCCTTTAACTGAAATCGACAAATTTTGAAATTATCTTCACCTGTAGTAAAGAAAAAGCATCCCTATCAAACCATGTTTTGTAATAMAAAGATATATATAAATATATAAGCACTAAAGAAGAGTTTTTCTTAGGCCACATCATGTACCTTTATCTTCTTTGCCTTGTCTTTGTGCATTCCATTTGAATTTCTACTCAATGGCATTATGCTAATTTATGCTCACTGTGGACCTTGCTTCCTACTTTTTATTTCTTCACTGCGTTCAGTAATAACTTGCAACTTCATTCATATGAAAGAAGCCAAAAGTGATTTATAGCTCCATTACCTTCTCTTGTGCCATAGTATATACTTTTGCTATGGAGTGAAATACAATTGCCAATACAGCAAGCTAACAATAAGTTTTTCTTCTAATACTGTATTTTTACCAGATAGGTAAATGATGAATGCTCAATTATCTTTCTAAGCGAAGATCAATCAGCATTTAAAATTCAAACACTAACTTAAGCATTGTTTGACTTAGAGTTTAACAAAACTATTCACAAACTTGGTGCACTGGATGCACAGATCTCATCAGTCCACTTGCTCCTGCCCACACTGGAAATCTTAGGAGGCAAACAAGAAGTATTTGCAATGCATTAGAACAGCATAGGAACTGAAAAATTCTTGTTCATTCAGGCATCCCTTTCCAGATGTTACCTTTTGGCATAAGAGCTGAAATATTCAACATGACATGTTCAGTAAAGAAGTTATTGAGGCAGAATATCTTAGTGTTCCAAACAGATACTTSGTATTCATCTGTTTAGCAAGAAAATACCTTTAGTAATTCCAACTAGTGTTGTCATCTGCCATTAGTGAGTCACTGAAGAAATACAATGCAAATTAACAGTTCCATAATTAATTTTGTTTTTTGCATTCTCTGAGTGCAATTAACTTTTACTATGCTCAGTGGCTCAAAACCCCACTATCCTGCCAAATTTGAGGGGTTTCTAATCACAGCTATTATGTTTGATATTGAAGAACCAATTAGCTGCACAAATTGGTTTTGTTGATATAAGTGTGTGTGCCTGCATGTCAGGGGGAGAATTGCTTAAATCTTAGCATGTCCTTTCTGTGCAGTAGAAATGCAATGGTCTGGGCTTGAAATCTATTCAAACACATTCTGCAGACACATGGCTGCAACACTACCACTCAAAACTACCACAGCACTCTACTCCTGCCCACACTCACTGGCTAAACAGCACCACTGCTCTCTCATAGTTGTGCCTTGTGACAGATAACGAAGTGACAGCAAATATTGAAGGAGAAAGAKCTTGTCTGCTCTGTCAGTAGTGTACTCCAATATGCCAACAAACCAACAATGCCAGATTCTACAGCTGGTACTGAAAATRGAATGCAAATGTATATTCACTTCTCAGTACTGTACCATACTATGCCATACCACACCAGCATATTTCAAAGACTTCACTGTGTATGAAAGCACAGGCTCACACATCCAGACATAGTCTGAGTTTTCATCTTGATTACCATCCTTCATGTATCAAGTTATCTTAAAACATGGAGCTTTCCAGGGTTAAAGTCAATACTTCAGACAGCAAGAGTAACTTTGTATGGTTGCAGAGCGGTAGAGTCAGATTACAACTTAGTGTAAATCACAGTATCTTAACTGATTTCTTCTTGGCATTTATCTACTCTGGATTTTAGCTCTTTTCTTCTTAGCTGAGTAAACCCTTGCTGGTCCCAGTGGTTTTGCTGCTRCTGCCATTTCATTTAATCCACAACACATTAATTTACTAGGTTTTAGAGTATTTTGTGGATAAACTGTATATTCACACAAATTTCTAAAGGATATTCTAAAATCATCTGGGCATTCATCCCAAGCGTAATATGTCCAGCTAGAAACTAGTGGCACCCCTCAATGGTCTGTGCTGCAGCCAGTTCTATCAATATTTTTATTGATGACATGGATGAAGGTATTGAGTCTTTCATTAGTAAATTTGCAGATGACATGAAGCTGGGASTGTGTGTTGATCTGTTGGAAGGTAGCAGGGCWCTGCAGAGAGACCTGGAACAGTTGGATAGATGGGCTGAGTCCAATAGGATGAAGTTTAATAAGTCCAAGTACTKAGTCTTGCATTTTGGCCACAACAACCCCCTGCAATGCCATAGGCTGGGGATGGTGTGGCTGGACAGTGCCCAAGCAGAAAGGGACCTGGGGGTGCTGGTGACAGCGGCTGAACATGAGCCAGGGTGTGCCCAGGTGGCCAGGGAGGCCAACAGCATCCTGGCCTGTATCAGGAATAGTGTGGCCRGCAGGAGCAGGGAGCTCATTCTCCCCCTGTACTGGGCACTGGTGAGGCCACACCTCGAGTGCTGTGTCCAGTTCTGGGCCCCTCAGTTTAGGAAGGACATTGAGATGCTTGAGTGCACCC
>CADDXX010000101.1:1134680-1154718 GCA_902810485.1 Alauda arvensis
TAGGCACAGGAGTTCATCACAAATGGTAAGTAAATGAGAAGCTAAAACTGAAACTTGCTACCAAYTTCAATATGATCTCCTGAAAGTATGAATTGCCAGATGTTTAAGAGTCCTGACAAGAAGAACAAATCTGAAATAATATTAATGGGGAGATGAACACAATAAAAAAGATAAAAATCCCTGGGTAATTTGTAAAGAACAAGTGTAGTGCCTAAAAAAAAAATAAACCCAGAAAAAAATTCTCTAGGGCAGCCAGATAAGGATGATGAATAGAAATCTCCCTAAAGTTTAACCACAAATGCTCAGAAAAAAACCCTGCAGCTCTCTGAATGAGGGWAGTTCAACATTCACTTCAGAGAAATAATTTTAAATACATACAAATTMTTTTTTAAGGGGAAACAATATATTTTGGAAAACTGCAATTGCACTGCATTTAATCTGCTCATACAGCTGCATTTCATTGTACAGATCTTAAGACAGATGCAAAGACCAAGTCAAAACTGAAATAGAGTTGATGGTTTCAGTGCATTACACAGTAATTGTCTGATGGTTCTGAAAGAAGCACAGAACACTACTTGAATAATTGATAAACTCAACATATGCAATGGAGTCCTAAGAAATAAGATAGATATTACAGCTTTTYCAATGTTATTGTTTTATTATTCTCTGTTYATCTTTTTCAGGTTAGTCTTGATTCCCGGGTGAGAGAAGTGATCAACAGAAACTTGTTGGATCCCAGCCCTCATATGTATGAAGATGCCCAGCTCCAGATATACACCTTGATGCACAGAGACTCTTTTCCAAGGTTTTTGAACTCTCAGATTTATAAGTCTCTTGTTGAAAGTATCACAGGCGCTACTTCTGAAACTTAATTTTCAAACAAAATAACTTGTTTGGTTTTTTTTGGGGGGTGGGTGGGATGGAAGAAAAGTAGTTTAATAACATCTGGAGCTGGGTTCCTGGAGAACTACAGTTTAGCACTACTCAGGCTACTGTGAAGAAAAAAAATACATATTATGGTCTCTGTCTACGTTTTTACCAAGGTCCTCCTTGCTCAAGATGGTGTGGGAGGGGATCAATGGATTTGCCAAAATACATTTGTTTCACACTCCTTTTACCCTACTGCAGTCAAGATTGCAATGATGTATTTGTAGTTTTATGAACAGTCTCCTTGTGTATCCTCACACTGCATGTGCAAGGTAAAACTGCTTCACTTACCACTTAGTTGTTGCAATATTTAATCCAATAACATAAATTATATCTGTATTTAAAAACTTTTTTTTGTGCAATACAGTCCTATGGTACATAGAAACAATTGCAGCAAACCAGAAAAAGGCTTGCATTTTTTAACATCACTAACTAAAAAGCCAATTTTTAAGGTGTAGCATTACTCTACATGCTCTACTGAGTACAATACACTGACTTTTTGAAGCCAATATTTCTGTACAGAGAAAAAGAGCTATTTATCACTGTTTCTTTAGAATAAATCAAGCGGAGGATTCCTCTGGTTGTTCACTGCCAAAACTGTGGCATTTTCATTACAGAGTTTGCAATGTCAAAGAGAAAGAAAAATAAAAGAAGAAAAATAAGCACAAATCACTTAAAGGGATCCATTTCTGGGTGACACAATCTATGCGCTGATATTGTTTAATTGTTAAAAGAACAAAGATTTTTCAATGTACATTTCAGATGTCAGATACTGTAACTGATTTATTAAAGACTGGCTATCCAGTTCTAACACTGTTGTATAATGTTATGTACTAAAGAAAAAAAAAAAAGAAAAAAAAAAGAAACAAGAAACAACACAAAAAGCTTGATAATTTAGTTTTTTGAATAAAGAAATTTAATAAAAGATTGCCTACATGTAGCATTTTAGAGCATTTTAGAACATTTTGATGAACTGCATCTGTTCTGTAAGATTTTTTTTTTGAAAGCTAAATCTGGTAAAAAATGTTTTTAAATGAAGTAATGTTTTATGAGGTGGTGGGTTAAAGAAGACTTAGCTTCTAGCCTCATTGGTTTTGAACAACTCCTTGAAAACAAGGGGTTTGGAGAGTTAAACCAAACTTCAAGGGCTTCTAAACCCACAGATCTTACCCAAGCAAAATGCTGACAGAAACACAATGGGTATCTTCCCTGGGTAAAGATTGCTGTACTGAGCCCTTAATCTGAGCTAAGGCAGCACAGTACTCTCATCCCTAGGCTGCCATGGTGTTTTTAATAGGAGTTTGCTTGGCCTTTTTATCAAAGAATGTCCAGTTTCAGGACACATTTTGATGTTTAAAGAGACAGTGACTTGGAACTTTAAAAAAGCCCATCTTCATACCTACCATATACAAGCAAAATGAGTGTTAGCATCCCTCATAAACTGCAAAAGATATACCAAGAAGTTGCTCTGAATACTTGTTAAATATATATATATATATATATATGGGTATATATATATTTAATACTGACAACCATACTAAGACTCAAGAGGCAAGGTTCTTCTCGCTTAGGTAGGACTGAACATGGCACAAGCCTATCGCTCTCGATTGGCCTGGAAGGTGTGGCAGTTGTGTCCWTGAGTGGAATCTGGCCTGAACACAGCTGGCTCCAACCCCTCAGTTGCTTCCTGYGGGCAGTCCCCGGTGCCGGCTCTGGCGGGAGCTGCTGCTGCCGAGGCAGGTCTGCTGTGACTGTAACTGGGAGGATGCAGGTCTTAGTTTCTATCTTCTGGGGCTTTTTTTTTCCTCCTTTGTTTTACTACCTCTCATTTTCTTAATTTATTGAACATGCTTCAGATAGCAGGTTTGGGGAATTTTTTAGTCATTCTTTTTACTTGAAACCTGTGTGCTTTTTTTGGATATATATATATATATATGAGAACAATTTAACAAACTGTTTCTTAAACTCATTTGGTTTTGTAATTTATATAGAATTCAGGAGATGATTAAAAGGGCTATTCTCTATTCCCTATGCAAATATTTTAACTGTTGTAGTGTTTGACAAAATGGGATCTAAAACAAAAATCTGCGAAGTGGAAAAACAAATCTGTTTACAGTGGCATTGCTGACTATCYTACCATATTCAGCACTTTTAAATATTGTTATTTATGAAAATGTAGTTTAAAATGCAAGACAAAATATTTATAAATGTTTCTTTTAATAAATACCTGTTTTGTCTGAAAGTGCTACCGTGTTATGACAACTTTATTCATGTTGGTTAGCTACTTACCATTATGAATAAAATATTCAATTATTATACTGATAGAATATGAGCTATGATGTTTACAAAACCTGAAGGGGGAAAATTCAGTGAGAAAGGACTGCCTCCTTCTACTGTGAAATGCTGTTAGGAAAAAAAATAATTTTTCTCGCATTTTTCTTAATTGGAATTTAACTATGGTCCTACATATGTCTAGTATCATTTGACTAGTTATATTTACTTGGTACTAAACATATACAGCATCATATATGTATATATTTACATAGTGTAATTTCAAGTTGTTGGTGTTTGAGGCACAACACATTTAGTGCACACATCGAAACAATGTGTAAGAGACAAAACTGCATGCATAAGTCTTGAAAAATGTAGACTTGAATATTCTTAATGTTACTATTTGATGGTGACCTGCTAATCATAAGCTATCTTTATAAGATATTTCACACAGGTAGAAGTTCTTGTCAACACAGACAAGTCAACCTTTCAWGACAGTTTTAAAGCTGGATGTGCAGGCCCAAAAATATTACCTTGATTCCAAAATCTGTATTTGGAAACTGTGACATCGTTTTGAAAAAATATTACACCAATCTTCAGTGTAATACTGCAATGAAATCACGTTCTAAATTTATTGTCTAAAATCCTTTATTGGGAGGGATTTAAAAACTGAACATAGCATGTAAGGTTTCTTTCTTGGAGCAAATGCTCATATTAAAACGTTTAATATACATTTCATTTATCAGTTTGGGTTTCCCAAATTTTTTTAGGACAAAAATGGATGTGGTCCAAATGGACAATAAGTAACATGATCTCATTGCCTATCATACAGTTCTTTGAACACAAATTGTAAAAAAATCAAGCTATTAAACTGATTTATTGTGCATGCAGTGTAGAATACACTTTGAAAAACTGCCTAAATACATTTATTCTATAGCTTGGAATAAAATAAGTATGTATTTAACTTGTATTTTAGTTTTTCATGAGAATGTATACAGCAAATGCACTACAGAAAGTGAGTTATGTTTTTGTCACTTTTTCCGGGTGWTTTAAATTCCTGTCAAATAGTCTTATGCCAAAGAGCCAAAAATAAGCAGAGCACTTCTGTACTCTCCTGTCCTTCCGGTTGCAAAGAAACTGAATCTATATCATGTTAGACATGTGTTCAACTTAGCTGTTTACAGCTAGCTTTCACATAACTGAGCTTAAAGTAGTTTGGGATACCCAGGATGAAGCAAAACACACARATAGTATCATGAGCATTCAGATTGGCCTGAAGACACACGTGGTAACAAAACYAGAGGTTTGATGGAGAAAAGACAGGTGCGACAAGTGCCACAGGTGGCTGGGCTGCAGGTTAAACAGCTACAGCACAGACCATGGAAATGTGGCCATAGCACATCCAGGTCCACAGCCAGTCCATAACTCACTTGAGTACCTATGGTGTCCACATAGCCCATTTGCAGGACAACAGAAAGTGGACACAAACCAGCCTTCAGCTAGCAATAGCCATTTTTTAAATTAAAAGCATGCTGAAGTGCTGCTAGGCTATGGTCTAAACTGAGCAAGTAAAGGAGCCTATACTCTAGCTTCAACAGCCAGGGTTTAAGATGTCATCTCATGCTAACCTTGATTCCCTAGGCAGGAATTACAAGGAGCACATGTCTGTGGAGTCAATATCTAAAATCAGGCAGGGGGCTTTTTCAGTAAGAGCAGCTTGCTGGACTGACCATGCTGTGAGCCTGCTCAGGAGCCCACAACTTCTATATGCAGGAAGTGGTTGCAAAAGCCATTTAGCAGACGCATTCTGCAACACCAATTCAAAAGCAATCAAAGCTGACACAAGAAAGTCTCTAACTTAGCAACTCTTGACACAGGAGTAAAGTTTGTATTTCTACAATGTCTGTGAGCCTGTTCCTGGCATTGTTGATTCAGCCAACAGAGCCTGAGCCCTTATCAAATCCAACAAAGCAACAATTTAAGGTTGCACATAGGCAGACAGCTGCAGTATCTCCTCCCAGCTGGTCTGAATCATGTCTAACTACCAACTTCCAAATAGGGTTTTTCTCAGCCTATAATGCTGTTATTTTTTAAGAGACCCAAGAGTAGTCCTGTAGCACATCCTGGGACTCGGATACAGTGACAAAAGTCCCATCCTGTTCACCAACACACTGAATACATTTGCAGTGACAAAGCATCAGCCCTGTTCAAACATGTCCCGAATACTTCTGCCAGCAGTACAAGTGATGTTGGTAGGATGAAARAACAGAGCAATAATAGTGCCAAAATAATTTGGAAAAAGACTTGGCAGAAACAGTGTCTGCATATTACTTTAACTTTATACCAAAAGCCTGATTTTGCCCCATCCTTTATCCATGCAGTCACCCTGTAGAAATCCATCCTTCTCATTTAAAACAGGGATATTATTCAGGCAATTCAAAGGCTGACCATCAGTCATTGATTCAGATTACTTTTTTTTTTTTTTTTCTCAAAAGCTTTATCCTAAATTACTCCTTACTCTAAGTTTCCTGAGTTTTCCATAGATCTCTTCACAAGCTGGGCTCACATTAGAGTTGGATTCTCATTCATTGTTACAGAACATCCAAATAGTTTGTCTGGTAAAGCAGAAGTTGGGTCATTTTTCCTTTATGCTTCTGGAAGACTTCAAGGAGCTTCATGGGCAGGTGGTAATGGGTGCAAAGGAAGCTTTTGGTGAGTAAGATTTCATAAGTGATGGCCTGGGRTTTTTATCAGTGCCAGACAACTCACACTGACTGTATATTCTCCACAAAGATCTCCCAGTGTGACTTCTACTTATAAATTATTGCTAAACTGTACTGTGTCAATACAACTTATCCAAAGTTGTGCACTTAAAACCATACGAAAATATTTTCATTTAACCATTAATTTTAACATTTAATATTTTGAATAGCAAATTTGCACATTGGCCTTTGGATTTCCATCATGAAACAAAAACTTACAAGTCTTCTGATTACCAAATCTACTTGGGTTTTCAAGAATTACTCTGGCTTTTGATATTACATTCATGAAAATAACAATTCAMAAATGTTTCATAAGGAAGTAATTGTTATTCCAACAGTGCAATTTAGTTGTAAGATATGATTGCCTAGTTCTGGTAAGACACGACCAAGGACAGAAGGAAGGCAAGGACACAACTCTGACTCTTTCAATGATTGTAACATAAAATACCGCCTAATAAAATTTTGTGGATAGTTGCACATTTTTATAATAAAATATATTCTTGAAACTGTTTTGAGTTTAGCCAAGAATCTCATTAATGATGTTATCTACAACAAGGCAATATGCACTCGGTCTGCGTTTTAGGAGGGATTTGCCCAGATCATCCCACAACACACAGTTCCTAAATGGCTACATCCTAGCTGCCTTCCCACTTGAAACTTACATGTAAAACACTGTACTCAGATCTGTATTTTGTAAATGGGTTGTCTTTCAGTCTCACTACTAATCTCTGAAGTGAAGGCACTTTGAATTGCCCTATTTTGTTCCTCTGACAATTCATTGATTTTTCTCTAAATGCTTAATTTTGCACCTGCTTTCAGTGTGGAGCCATCCTTCCACAGTATTTGTATGTTCCTTCTCAGAGTACTTTAATTCTGAAGATTTCTTCAGGAGGGAGGTCTGTAAGAATAACCTGGATATCCAAAGCCCCAGCTCACACTTCCCACCAACCTCACTTTTACCGATGCAGACTTTAAACCGCTCCGGTAGAAACCTCAGTACTCCCGAGGCTCTTGCTCGGAAGTCCTGGTATATGGGTACGGAGCCTGGGGTGCGGAGAATTGGGTGGGGTTTGAGGCTTTTTTGATTTCTTTTCTTTTTTGGTTCAGAATGACCAAATCCTCCCYCTGGGGCCTGCAGAGGGCGCTCGGAGCGCCCTGCCGGGCCCAAGAGGCGGAGTCCCGCCCCGTCAGCGCTGCCCAATCAGAGCCCCCCGAGAGACCGCGCACCGAGGAAACCCGAACGGCTTCGGCCATTTCCGCCACCGGAGCCCGATGGTTTCCGACTGCGCCCAAAGCCAGCGCCGAGCGTCTTCGGCAACTTCCGGAAACCCGGAAGGGAGGCTTCCGAGCGCGTTCGGGCGTYCCCGGCACGGCAGGGACGCCCGGGCGACAGGAGGGCGGCCGCACACCGGCCCCAGCCAGACATGCGGCTGCTCTCGCGGGCCCTCCGCGCGGCGCAAGGTTGCCGAGCCGCGGCGCTGCCCCCTCGGAACCTGCGTGCGGCGCCGGCGGGATGGCGGCCGCTCCCGGCGCGGCGCGGGCTGAGCGCACGGCCCGCCCTGGAGCAGCTGTTCGCCGAGCCCTCCCTGCGCCGGCTGCTGGAGACGCGCGCGCGAGCCGAGGGCGGGGCGGCGCCGCAGTTGGCGGCGCGCGTGCGGCAGCTGCGCGAGAAGGAACGGGAGCTGCGCGACACGCGGGAGCTGGCGCGAGGTGCGGGACGGGCCGCGCGGAGGGGGTGTTTGCGCGCGCGACGTCACCGGGGAGAGGCCGCGAGGGGGCGGGCGGAGGGGGCGGCTCATTTGCATGCGCCGACGCGATTGGGCGAGCGGTGTGGGGGGGCGGGGCGGAGGCCGGCGCGTGGCTCCTCGCTTCTGGCGGGGCGGTGGCTGCGCGCGCGGGGGGCGCGCCCCGGCGGCGGGAGAGTGGCGCGCGTGTCACCGCGCGGGGGGGTGGCGGGGACACACGTGTCACCTGCGGCTGCCCGGCGCCGCCTCCTCGGGCCTTCCGGGGGTACGAGTGAGGGGGGAAAGTACTTCGGCCGGCATGGGAAGTGCTGATACTGGACCCTGTTTTATATAAAACAAAGATAACTAATCGGAGATAATTTTTTTTTTTAACTTTTGGTGGAGCTTTTTTTTTTTCCCCATGCTGCCAAGACAGACCAGTCCGCTTGCCTATCTCCGTTTTGACAGTCATAGAAATCAGCACCTGTATCTGCAGTCTCCATACTGTGATTTGACTTTGTTGTGTGTCAGTAGCTGCACATTTTTAGTTCTGCCAACTAATGGGATTTTTTGATAGCAGTTACAATACTAAAATGTAGGAAAGGAGTACTTTGAGGTCAGTAAACATTCGTTAGATGATTAAGTATTCCCTAGAAGTGCAGTATTCAGGTTTTTGCGTACAGTGGTAGGGGTATTAGTCCTTTTAACAAGGAGTGCCAGTTTTGGAGTCGCTGTGCTCTTTAAGTCCTTTATGTTCTTGCCACACTGAAGTATAGAAAATAGTGTTTTAGAGCCACAGAATGTCTGGTGTGGGAAGGACCTTTGGACGTCACCCAGTCCACCCTCCTGCCCAAGCAGGATCCCCCACAAGTTGCTTAGAGTTTTGCCCTGTTGGGTTTTGAGTATCTCCAAGGATTGAAATTCACAACCGATCTATGCAACATGTGCTACTGGTTGACCACCAGCACAGTAATCATTTTTTTATGGTTGGCTTGGATTTTGGTTTTGATGTTTCAGTGGAAATTCTTTTATTTCAGATTTTTCTCATGTCTTATATCTGCACAGAATTAGGAAACAATATGTACTTAGAATCCTCTCTACAGATGACGTTAGTAATTTGATTTGGTTTTGGGAGAGGGAGAGGTAATTTGATTTTGATTTGGGGTTTGTTTTTTTTTTTTTTGGTAGAGTAAGTTCTTCATGTGGTTATTTTTTCAGAAGATTTTCTCAGGATGGCACTGATATAAGTCTGAGGATTAACCATACTCAAATATTTCAGATGAGAATGAAGATTTCCGGAAGCTTGCAGAAACAGAAATTGCTTCCTGTGAAGAASAGATAGCTGAACTGAAACAACAGGTTTGATCCCTTTATAAAGCCCCTGTTGCCTTGCCATTATTAAATTAACAAAGTCAAATTGTCTTCTTGATGGTGTTGGAATTCAGTGATATTTAAGGCCCCTTCCAACCCAAACCATTCTATGATTCTCATCAAGATGTGTGTGATAAGTTCATCTTCTCTTCCCCTATGCTGGTTATAGTCCTYGAATAGTGTCAGTTAGCTAAGGAAAATGAAAAATCAGGTGCTATAGAGATGTCCTGTAAGCAAGTGTCTATTTGTACCTGAAAATGTTTCAATCACAGTATCTTTTTAAGTAGGTGCTATAATCTGTCTTGTCTGGGTGTACCTTTATTGATTTCCAACTTTATCCCTTGGAAATGTTTAACTTACATAGTATCACTCACTGCAGTTTTGTAAAAAATGTAATACTATGTAACTACTTTAGGCTGCTACTGTATATAAATATTATAGTGTATATATTATTTAACAAAAAAAATGAAAACAGACTGTTTTAACTTAATATTACTGTAGAAGCTGCTATGGTCACATTCGTTACTCCTTCAACAACAATACAACAGTCACTTTATAAATATTTTTGTAAAAATTTATCATTCTGCCAAAAGAAATTGTCATCTGTGGAAAGAAACATCACCTAATGCTAGTAAAGGAGGAAGATTTAATAGCATTTGCAGATCAGCCAGAATTTTGATCCAGCAGGCAAAATTTTGATCAGTTGTTTGTTTGTTTGTTTGTTTGTTTTGGTATGTCTTCTGTAAATCCGACTCTTCTTTTTTTAAATAAATAAACAAATAAGACATTTGTGTTGTTGTTGAAGGACTGTACTCCTGAACATCCGTACCTTCGTAGCTCTGCAGTTGGGATGGAATTAAAGGGGACTCTGATTAGAAAGGAGATATTCAGTTGTCTTGCAAGAACAGGCATGTGTCCTGTGGTTTATCTCCACAGTGCTCCTGATGGATTAAAAACTTCTGTGAAGTTTTTTGTGGCTCTCAAGAGAGGCCTGTGCAGCTCCTGTGACCATGAACAAACACAGGGAGCCTTCCTGCAATGCAGCATCACCCTTACACACCTTTGCCTGGCTGAAGCCTGTCCTTGGGGCAGGAGAACACAGCCTAGATCAGTTACAGACTTGTCTGGCATTTTACACTGTCTCAGATGTGGATAGCAATGGCAGAGAGGAGTCTTAGCTGGGTGCTTTTATATTCACAGATAGTGTTGCTTTTGATTCCTTCAGAAGAAACAGATGAGAGTGATCTTGTCATGGAAGTAACTGCTGGAGTTGGAGGGCAGGAAGCCATGCTGTTCACCTCGGAGATATTTGATATGTATCAACGATACGCTGCTTATAAAAAGTGGAAATTTGAAGTATTAGAATATTTTCCCAGTGAATTAGGTCAGTAATGAAAATACTGTAACTTCTTAATTCAAGTTGAAACACTCATTTGTATGACATTTTAATTTTCTAAGTATAGGAAGCTAATTTGCACTATCTTAATTTTAGAAGTAGAATATTGTTTGAATGTCTGAATACAGTGCTCCTCAGCTTCTGTATTTGGGCATGAAACTCCATTTCAGAAAAACTATTAAAACACCTAAGTGCTACAAAGAAAATTTGTCTTTTAGGAATCTCATTACTACATTTTAAAACTATTGAAAGACAAGTGCTTGGCAGAAGGAAATTTAGAAAGTGATACAGATATATTGGTTTAGTTGGGCTTTTTTAAATAAAACTTTAAAAAACTTCATTTGGATACACTGTTCTACTTAGTTATCTAATGTTTACTTGTTTCTAGATTAGGTTGGGGGAAGATTGAAAAAGTTTTTATTATGGATSTATTGGCATAGAGGAACCAGTTTTATAAAACAATTCTTGATGTTTAATCTAAAACTTCTTAAATTTAATGTGTAATAGTATCTCATCTATAGTATAAGGGAAAGGGATATTTGGATATAGCTCATCTGTAACACCTGTTAAAATATATATTAGAATTTGATTTTTAGARGTGTTATATTTGTAAACTGTTCAAATAACTTTCTTTAGAGTTCTTAGGAAGTATCTTATTTCAAGTTGATGAACATGAACTCAGGCTCCCTTCTAGAGTGGCTCACTCTCCTCTAGAGTGGCTGTTAATGATTCAATTAATATACTTCTTTAAATTTTACGACACTTGAATTCCCTATTTTCTATTATCTAGATTTGTTAATATTAATAAACTTCTTGTATGGTTAAGAGCTCATGTGCCAAGTAAAGTGTTTTTGCACTTTAAGTGATGATAGGGTTGAGAAGCTTCATATTACAKTGCACCTGATTGCTGAAAGAGCAAAGTCATGGTAGGAGGGTTGGAGCTAGATTATTTTTAAGGTCCCTGCCAACCCAATCCATTCTATGACCAGGCAAACGCTTTGCCAGGAGCTGAACCAGTTCAGCCATCAAAGCGAACAGCAATCTGCTTGCTTTCTTTTTTTTTAGTAAATGGAATAAACATTGTACAGGTTAGATGTGTGTAAACAGAAAAGAGCAAGGGTCTGAGTCTTCATTTTTCACCTACTAGGGGGAGAGGGGAGTTGCCATTTCCATTGATGCAAGACTTGGGTTGGGTAAACCCCAGCAGTCTCATACACTTCACCTTCAGAGMACAGTTCAGTCAGTTTAAGCAAGGCCTGTCTCACCTTCCAGCCAGCTGTATGTTTTTTATTTCTCAGCTCTAGTAGTTTTGAGGCCACCGTGCTAATGGGATCAATCCACTGCTTTGGCTTAAAAGCCCTGTTATGGAAAAGTTCTAAATCAGGTCTGGCTCAGCTTACAGGCCTATGATTAGAAGAAAAAGGGCCTTGGGCTTGGCTACCCTTTTGGTGAAAGCTCATACCTAGAGCAAGGAGCCCACACCCTCAGAGATATTCTCATTAATGGCTTAAATGGGAAATGAACTAATTTGTTAACCTAGTATATATTTATCCATATTTTCTCTTTGAAAGGGCGAGGCTTTTTAATAGCTATATGTTTATTTTAAAATCTGTTTTGCTGAGGATTTGTCTATGCACCAAAATTGACATTTAGGATGTAAATCTTGGGAAAAATAAAGGCAGCCCTAGCTATTGTCAGCCTCTTGCAGGTTATTTTTTGATTTTGTGTAACTGCATATTATCAAAACGGATGCTGGAAATAAATTATTAGGTAGGGGCACTATGCATGCATGAGCAGTTAAATGGATGTTTGAACCCTCATGTTCAAAGGGGCTGTGCTGTGCTGATTAAGAGTAGGGCCTTTAATAAGTTCCCTTATTTCAGAGAACTCCTGAATTTGAAATCTGAAGGTGAGCATGTGTGAACAAGGCAAATGTTAAATAAAGCTGGAGTGAAATACTGGTTACAGTCCACTATTAAATTACTTCATTGACATACCCCATGGGATGCCACCATGCAAAAATAACATGTTGAAAATTCATCACACATGTTGAAGCACAGACTCACATGTCATTATTTATCCACTGCTTCTTACCCTATAGTGGCAGGCAAAGACACAGATGTGGGACTTTTCCCCTATCTGAGTATAAGGTGCCACATAAAAAAATGAGTGCAAAGTCATACCCTTGTTCTGAGTAAATCAAATATCAGGATAAATTGGGATATTTTATATGAAAGGGGCAAACACATAGTTTTAAAGGGTAAACTATATTTGACAAGCCTACAACATGTCTGCCAGGGTAAAAGGTTTGTCRAATTTCATTAGATTTGGCTGCAATTCATAATAAACCTGTGTTGGTAATAGACAATTTGAAACAGTATGATCTAAATACCTATCATGTGAACCAGTTTCTTGGTCATCTTATTCTAAGCACTGTACAAAAATGATGTGAAAGACTGCCTCTTCTTATCTTTCACAAACATGACTGCAAAACAATACATACGCTAATAAAGTTACRAGTGATTGAACGTGTCCATGGAGATGAACAACCTGGCCTGCGTTCTGGCAGATGATTTTTTCCTGCTGTGCAGGGCATTTTTGGATTCCACATTGTCTTCATTTTTCTTTCTTAAAAAACTGATGTCTTGTCCCTGTCGTTGAGTTTCTTAGTCTGAAAGATAACCTAAACCAGTATTTCTGAGAAGTATGTGCCTCTTCTTTTCCTCAGCTGTGGTTTCATATTGCAAGGCTTGAAGAGCAGTACTCTTGTAAGGCCACCTGTGTCTTCTTCAGTTGCTCCCTTGGCACACCATCCACTCTGCTGAGAATGGCCTTTGGGAACTGAGCTGCATTAAAAACAAAAATGGGTGCAAGTTACATTAATTTATAGTGCCATCACTTCTCTGATCACTTATACTACACACCAGCAAACAAGGTGTTCAAGAATGTCATGAACTAGTAGAGCAACAAGCTGTATCCCAAAGTTGTGATTGCTATGGGCTTGACTTCTAAGTTCCAAGCTGTTCAATGCTTGTAGGGTGTTGCTGTCAGGTGTTTTGGTGGGGGTATTGGTAAGAGGTGCAGGAACCTGTGTKCTGTTTGCTCCAGGAAAAATGTATATAAGTGCATATAAAATGTATAAAAAATGTATATAAAAAATTAAATTGGACTCCATAAAAGAGAATTTTACATCCTTTTTGAGGTAGTGTGTGAGTAAATGTGTATGGCTTTAAGATTTTTCTTGCATTTTTGATGTAATTTTGCCCAAGTGTTTAAAYGGTAAATTTGTAATTTTAAGAAACAAATGCCAGTGGTGTGTAAATCCACTGTTCGAAGTATAACAGCATRGTACCAGCAGTTCYTAAAGGCTGGCAACTGTTTTTCTTCTTTGTTTAAGGTGGCCTAAGACACGCAGTAGCCAGTATAGCAGGTGTTGAGGCTTACAAATACATGAAGTTTGAAGGAGGAGTTCATCGTGTTCAGCGGGTACCAAAGACAGAAAAACAAGGACGCATTCACACCAGCACAATGACTGTTGCAATATTACCCCAACCCACTGAGGTAACATTCATCTTGTAGTAAAACAGACAGTACCAGGAGCAATGTTTGATACCAAGTGTTTTCTGCCTCTCTTGATATTCTCACATAATGACTTTTTTGATCTTAATTTTAAACAAGGTCATATTTGTTATTTTATTTTTATCACAGGGATGAAATAAAGGATTTCTGTTTTTCCTCATAATCCAAATCTCAGTAGTCACTAACAGTTTACTTGACTATGACTTGAGAATTCACTGTGACTGTCTTGCAAGTTTTGTGGAAAACTACGTTTTCTGCAAAGTGAAAAAAAGACTGAATCATTTCACCAGGCTCATAGATTATTGCTTTTAGCATTTCCTCTTTCCCATTTTTGTAGTGTCCTCACTTGCCTGTTCTAAAGTGTATGATAATTCAGTTTTGATATATTTGCTTGCTTAAAAGCAATGGGCTAAGAAAGCTTTGTTTTAATCTTAATTTCATGTTGACCTAGCAGATTGACAAAGATGTTACTCCTTCCTGAACTTTCTTGAAATTGCTCCTTTCTCACAGAGACTATTGCTTCACTCCAAATTCAAAAAAGGGAAATGTCTGCCATCTCATTTAAAAACCATCTAATCAAGCTCAAATATTGGTAAACTCTGCTGGAAGAGGATGCAGAGCTCTCAGAAGAGAGGAAAATTAATGCTAGGCAATGGTTGGTTATGCATTAAGTAGCCATTTGGCTGATTTCTGTGTTTCCATCATGATGCATTCCAATCTGATTACCAAGATTTCTTAGTATGTTTATTAGAGGATTTGAACTAGTAGCTGTCAACTTTCAGAAGTTTGATCTTGCATGAATGTGCCTTCTAAAATAAACTGACTTTGCATATTTGATATCTGTCTAGAAAGAAACAACATAAAATACTTTTTTTCTCTTCTTCTGTCTCCCATGACAGATGAGGCTGCAAATTAGTCCAAAAGATCTACGGATAGAAACAAARCGAGCCAGTGGAGCTGGAGGCCAGCACGTCAATACCACGGATAGTGCTGTACGGATTGTTCACATTCCAACAGGTGCTGCTTCATTCTTTCCTTAGTACAAGATCTACATTCTGAAACTGCTGTCAGAACWTTTTTTTAAACAGTGGGTTTATTTTCAAACCTGGGCAACAGTAGAGCAGAGGTTTTATGTAGTTTTCATGTCTATTTATACTACTCTAAATGCATCATCTTGTGCCAGTGCCAGCATCATCCAGTTTTTAACAGTGAAGACTACTGGCTTCAGTAGGTAAGCTGTTAAGCTATTAATTTTATTATGAAACATGACACTCTAAAAGCATTCAGATCAGTTTATATCCAAAAATTATATTTAAGCTTTCAAATAATGGAAATGACATAAAAAAATGGAGTAGGCTGAAATCTAATTATTTAAATTTTCTTGACTAGTCTCTAAAAGAGAGATTGTGCTATTTCCATATTAAAACATTAGTTTTAATTGTAGAGTCTACTGTGGATGCCAGCTCCCATTTGTCTGCTGGCTCCTTTCCCGTAGATGACACACATAATTAGGAGGCCCATCCCTTTGGCTCAGGTTAGGAAACATAGCAGGAACAAGATACACCCTCAAACACTACCTGATTTTAGCTGTTGTATGGGACCTTTTTATTGCCATTCCTAAGCCTTTTACTTCCTTTTGAGCAATTCACTGCAACCTTCTTGACTTTCATTGTATTTTAACTTTTCCTCTTCTCTACCACAAACATTAGTCAGGCTTTACAGGGTTTCAGGGTAATCCCAAGCACTCTTTATCTTCATGTTTCCAGATTTTTGCCACCCATTTCCTTGTATCTGTTTAAAACATCAATCCATTCTGCAAYAGTTGAATCACCCTAGTAAAGCAGAAGGCAAGCAGTGGAGAGGTTAAAATGTTTGGTATAAGATGACAAAAAGATACCCCCAGATTAAAAATGCTTTGGATTGCCTATATATTTGGATAAAAATGCAACAGACTAAAACCAGGAACTGMTCTTAGTTTTTGCTGATAGCAGTTACTAGGGCATCTTATAGAAATCTTAAAGTGTATTGAAATTTTTTTGCAGTTATACATGGTTAACAGGGGAGTTCATACTTGACATTAGCTCGTGACTTTTTCCTGTTCCACCTTTCCCTTCTTCATTTCTCTCATCCTTAAAATTGTCCTCTTACTTCTTCTATTTCTCTCATCCTAAATCTTTTTATAAACCTTCACCGCAATCCAAAATGTTGTTTATAAATAAGTCTTTCAGAAGGCAATACTATGTAATCTTATAAAATCACCCTCTAATATTACCAGAGCTACTTAATAAATCTAAATAACAACTTAGCTCGTACTAGTTTTCTTCTCCCTGCTCCTTTTTTGGGCTTTTTGTTTCTTAGCTTTAATTGTGTGTTTTGGGATGAAAAGCRCATCCTTTTATTTTTTTAAATAAAATAGTGTCCACTTTTTTATATTCTGATCATATTCTAAGTACTCACTATCTTACGTATTTTACTGTTCCTTAAATCCTACATTTCCTGGAACTGTGGCCAAAATTTTTGAGTAATGAAGGTGTAGTTTATAAGTCAGATCACATCACATATCTTTTATTTAATTATCTGTCTGTTTTCCAGGTGAAATAAATTTCCACTGAATTAAATTTCTTGCCTGATGGCTTTAAACACCTGTACAATTCAGCCTACACTTCTCTCCCAAAATGTATCATTAGTCATTAATAAACCTGGATTTCTACATTCCCAGTCCAAATGTAACAGCCTAATATAACATACAAAAATCTTCCAGAAATTGCAGAGCTCTTTTAGTATGTGTTAATCTTAAGTGCTAAATGTCACGATATTTTTGACAGGGATTGTGTCTGAATGTCAGCAAGAAAGATCCCAAATTAGAAACAAAGAGAAGGCTATGCAAATGCTGTATGCTAAACTATACAGCGCCAAACTAGAAGAAGAAACCAAAAAGAGAAACAGTGCTCGAAAGATTCAAGTAAGTTTCATTTACTTGTGGTATGATCCTGTACAAGCACATGTTTTTAGGTTTACATCTTTGTTGAACAACAAGTAGTAAATGGAAATACAGAGCAACGGGAGCCCAGGAAGGACTTAGATGAGGCAAAAAAAAGTCAGAGTCATAGAATGGATTKGGTTGGCAGAGACCTTAAAAATAATCTAGCTCCAAYCCTCCTACYATGGGAAGGGATGCCTTCCACTAGGCCACTCTGGAGAAAAAAATTTGTGGAGTCCCCAAGCTTTCTAAACAACAACATTACATTTTACTTCAGCAATAAAGGTCATATATTAGCCAGACTTAAAGTTTCAGTAGTATGTAAATCCTAGAGATCCAGTGAAACAAACTGAATTGCCACATGAAGAACCAGAATAGTATTGGGAAAAGATGCAGTAAAATTGTTCTTTTGCATGTTTGAGAACAATTACTGCAGCTGTTGAAGTGATCTGAGTATATCTGTAACTACAATAAATTTTGTATAGTCATGTGAGGAAGGGAAATCTTTTGCTTTATATGCCTAATCAATATTTCATCATTTTTATAAGATGATGATGATGATAAACTGATTCTTCTTGTTCAATAGATTGGGACTAAAGGAAGATCAGAGAAGATCAGAACATACAACTTTCCACAGGACCGGATTACAGACCACAGAATAAGCAGATCAGTGCATCATATCGAGTCTTTCATGCTAGGGGAAGAAATGCTAGATGAAATGATAGAAACTCTGAGAGAACATGCTGATTATGAATCTCTAATGGAAATTATTTCAGAAAATGAAAAAAAAAATTCCTCCTGAACATTACTCTTTCTCAGGCCATTACAGCAGATGTAGGCCTTGGTCTGCAGAGAAGCTTCTCGGAGCACCACCCAAAAAATTGAACTTCTTTCCAGATTATGAAAAACATCTCCACTTGTTTCCTCATGAATACTAAACAGTTTTCTTACTTGCTGAGTAAAATACTTTATTATCTCATAAAAGACATTGATGCTGCAGTAGTCCTTTTGAAAAGTTAATTTGACTGCACCAGAAGTAACAGCAGTTTTTAACTTTTTCTACTGAGAACTGATATATCATTCTCAAAAGGTATGCATGCATTTAAAAAGGAGTTATTTCTAGTTCCAGTTTTCATTTAAACTATGGCTCAACCATCACACAACAGTGTGAAATAGCTTACTTGAGAGAATAAAAAAAAATCCTGTTCTGTTTGAGTGATAGGAAAAAAATGATAAATAAATGGCCCCACTCTACTTACCACGTACTTATTATTCACTTATATGTATCATGGGAAAAGGATTCAAAGTGTATGCCTGTCATGTTTTCAAGGTCTTCTGGTCCTTTTTTATAAACATAAAACAAGTTTAGGAATATCCCTTGTTTGAGGAAAAAAAAGCCATGGAAGCCAAGTGATGAAYCATATGAATTGGTTTTGGCACAAATGTTTCTGTTCTTGAGTCACAAATGAAAATAATTGTTACAATATTGTTCGGCTGATATTTTAGTATCCACTTGACTTCAGTTTCTCCTTTATGGTTTTAATTCGCTGTCCAAGTTACTGATCTTCTRAAAGTTACGTGCTGTAACCAGCACTTACTGGTTTTGTTTGTATATTTACCAGCATTTTAAAACATTTAATACTTTTATTAGCTTTTTTTTTTTTTCTAATAAACACTGCATGGTAACTATGATTAAGTTCTAAATCTTTTAACTGAAGATGCATACATTAACTTCAGATGGAGGAATGTCTGTCTGCAGATGAGGCGTATGTATTTCTTGATGGCAAGCATGAGACCTAGGTCTGTATTTAYTAGCAGTTCTATAACTCCAAACTGGCACATAAAAAAGTAAAAAGAAACATTGACTCATTTTTTGTGTAAAATAATTAGATACCTACTGGAGCAGCRACTAGGACTGAAGTCTTCATTCTTACCAAATCAGTATTGTAAATGGAACACTAGAGAGCACTTATGACAGTCCTGCTGACGTGACTGAAAACCAGACATTCTTATGTGAAGTGATAYATGGAATTTGCGGTTCAGCTTCATATTCTTCCAGACAAATAAGGGCCATCAACCAGGTCTACGCATTGGACTACTGCATGAAACTTAGATAATTGTTTAGATCTTTGTCACCCTATCTTCCCTGATCTTCCAGCTTGTAGCCTGTCTGGCCAGATCATGCCTTCCTATTCTCATCTGGCTCTTGAACAAACACTTAATGTGTCCTTGCAAGTGACCAGGCTCTGATCAGTGTCAGACAAAAAACAGACATCCTGTAGTTCTGGCAGGAGGCTGACAGAGGTGTTCCAAACCTGATGTGTGACGGAGGTGGGGGGTCTTCAAGTCTTTACACAGTAAAGACTTGCTGCGTATTCATTTTAACGCAAGGGATGCAACTCTGCAGATGCAATCTCCTTGAGCTGTGAGCAGATTGCCTTTCCTGCAGGGATGGGGAACCCCTGCACTGGTGTCCAGTCGGCCTAGCTCCCAGTAGTGCTCCTGCTCACTCTGCAGCCACTGGTAGCGTTGGTCATATAAAATACACACAATTCTTTTATGGGGAGGAGCCCAGATCCACCGCCTCGAATCACAGAATGGGTCAGGTTGGAAGGGACCACAGTGGGTCATCCAGTCCAACATCCCCGCTTAACCCGGGTCATCCTAGAGCACATGGCAGAGGATTGCATCTGGGCTGTTCTTGAATATCTCCAGTGCGGGAGAGAATCCTTCCACTGTAGAGGAGCTTTGCACGTTCGGAGTGTGCCGGGGTGATGGGAAGATCCCCGGCGTGTCCATTTAAACAAGCAGATGCAGCTGGGGCCAGGCTGCTGTGCTTAGGCGCGTGTCAGTGCCGGGACGCGGCAGCGCTGGTTCCTTGGGGCCCGGGAGCGGTGCGGGGCCGGAGGGCGGCAGGAAGGGGCGGGCGGGAGCGGCCGGCGCGCGGGAGCCGCGGCCGCGCCACTCGCGTCCCTCCCAGGCGGCGAAGAGGGAAAGCGAGGGACCGGACCGGCCCCGCCCGCCCGCC
>CADDXX010000101.1:1154808-1222006 GCA_902810485.1 Alauda arvensis
CGCGGTTTTGGATACCAAATTTAAAGTTTTTAAAAAGCGCCGGGCGCGAGAGGGACTCATTCACTGCCCGTGGTGGCGCCGGCGCGGCTCTGCAGGTGAGCGCGGGGCGGGCGGCCAGCTCCGCCGGGAGCCCATCCCGGGCTCCGCGGATCCATGGCCAGGGCTCCGCTGTCGGGCCGGCTTGGGAGCAGCGGGGCTCCGCGGTCAGGGCTCCGCGGTTAGGGTGCTTTGGCTGGGGTGGCGGGAGCTGCCGGCGTACGTGCTGGCGGGACTGTGCGGATGCTAGCGGCGCTGCGGCGCGATCGGATGGACTGGGGATGGGGATTCCTGGCGGCCGCCCGGTCCCACTACTCTCCTAGTCTAGCCCCGCAGCTATCCCGCCGGCGGGATGGGACGGGACCGTAGCGCATTGGCGGCCAAGGAGCGCCCCGATCCCGCCAACGAGCCGCGTGTGGGGTGGTCCCGGCTGCTCGCCGCACTGGCGGGGCCGGAGCCGGGCCGGGGTGGGGTCGCAGCTCGGCTCCCGCCGGCGGGCAGCGACGGGCGGGGAGGCGCCGCGCCGCGCTGTCTCCCGCCCGCCGGCCACGCCGTCGGAAGGGCATCCCCCCGGCGCGCTCTTGCCCAACCCGCCACCACCGTTTTAGGGGGAATCCTCCATTGCAGTGGAAAAGGGGGGCCCCCGAAGGCGCGGGGTGAAGTTCTCGGGGCCGTGGGACACGGCGGAGCCTGAACCCGGTCTACCTGAACCGATCCGGGCCGTTTTGGGCGCTGATGGGAGCAGCCTGACAGCGCCCCGGGGTCCCGCGGCTTAGCCCGCTCCTYCGGGAGTCGGGGCAGGCCCTGGTGCGCCGAAATGTGATTTGGGGACAATTTCCAAATCATCAGGATTTCAGCCCAGAAGCTTCTCTGGTCGATCGCGGGGAACTGGGGAGGGGGAGGAGGAGGCTTAGGAAGGGTTTGCATCTCTTCCCCCAACTCACACGATACAAAGCCAYGAGCCTATTTGTTCCTTTCTCCCACCAAACGTAGGTACAAAGAARGAACTTTTATTCTAAGTCGTTCATGGAACACATTTTTCTCATGCTTCTCTCCAAAACTGCTGGAAGTGCTTAAATCCTTTAAAATGCTTACTCAAATYGAGGATGATCTATTTCCTGCAGGTTGCAATGCATGTTTAAACTTATTTTCCCTTTAAATTTAGCTGGGGAAGAGATGACCTCTTTCTCCCCTTCAGCACTCGCCCATCCCCCCGCAATTGTTAATATAGCTAGCACCACATTTCGCGGGGGAGGGGAATGGAACAGGGCAAGAAAAGCTCAATWCCCCTATGATATCTCTCGACCGACCCCCCTCTTTAGATCATGCTTGTACCTTTATTTCAATCTCATCATTGTTTAAGGATGGCCGCTTTTCTTTGTATTTTACTCACACATGTGAGCACTCAAGCCTTTCCTGTGCCATCCAACCTCCTCCCTTCTCAAAAATGCCAGATATCTGGCTGCAGCAGCAGCATTTCCTCTGGTCTTAGATGCAAGCTTCAGGCTTCTCTGGCCTGCACAGGCCTGCGATCACTCATGGACCCTCAGCCACTGGTGTCACTTGCAGGGACCTCAAGTGTCTTGACTATGTTGTTACCTCTATGGTAGGAAGTGGAAGCACTGGTGTGTCTCATCTATGTTGGTGAAATGATGACCAAGTAAATCAACCAGTCAGTTTTCTTGCCCGAGTTATATGTAGCATAAAACTAATTATTTGGAAGATCTTATGTAGATTTAATAAGTGGCTGTTCAAATCCTTAGTTCCCACTAGTTGTATTTTAGACAGCAAAGGGCGAGTCACATAAAAGTGTAAAATCAATTATGCAGAAATGAAGCATGGTAGAGTCTCTATAAGAAAATTAATTTGTGATCTAGTTTATGCTGTGTTTTCATACTGCCCTTGTTGTTTCTTGCAGAATACAAACAAAAAAATGAAATCGAACCTTAACTGCTCTAGTAAAATGAAACGTGATTTTGATTGCGCGTCTCTTCGTGCTGGGTTTCCACCATTGAAATGTGCTGTGGAGAAAACAAGACTGGAAAAAACCAGCCCCTTGAATTATGAGGAAGGCTTTTGTAAAAGCTGTGCAGAAAAACATCAGAAAATACTCCTTAGTGACTCATACCATGCGGCCACCAGAAATCTAGATCTTAAAGATGGAGAAAGACCCATACATAACAAAGAAAACAACCAAGTAACCCAGAGACTTGAGGAAGGTATCTGTGAAATGGAAGCAATGGAAAGCAGTAAACTTAATGAGGACAGTGGTTATTCCTCTATGTTAAGTACTCACTATGCTGATGCAATAGAACATGAGGATAGTTTACCTTTGGCTGGGAATCTCTGTGCTACACCAAAGCATTGTCTCATAAAGAACCCAAACCAAGAACAGTTTTCAAAGAAGACACTGCTGCCAGTAATTCATTATGAAGAAGTGATTTGCTCAACTTTGAAAAAAAGTGGTAAAAGAAATCTCAAGTCTTGGGCTGCTGTAGACAGAATTGTTTCTAGGGGAAAATTTGAACTTTGTAACTTAATTGGAAAGAAAATGGGGCTGGATAGAATAGACATTCTTGCTGAACTCTTCCAGAAGAACTTGAAACATATATTAGCAAACATTTTAAGGCATCTCAGCGAGATGGATTTAGTAAAGTAAGTATATTGATGTCATTGTATTTCACTGGGAAARAAAAAAAAACCTAATGAGATGCCTTAATGTTTTAGATATAGGGCTTGTGACATTTAATCAATGTTTAGTATGATGTGTTAATATATTAAAACATGAACTGACATTGTAAGCCATGATACATGTGGAGAATGTCTTTTCCCTAAAAGGCAAATTAAAGACTACAACTGTGAACATTTCTATCTTTACGTAAAAGAAAATTATTAGTTATTCTTTCTATTTTATAAATCCCTTTCCTAGGAGGCAACTGATGTGTTTGTATTGTTGTTGCAGTTTTGCCAAAGTCAGCACAACATGGCAGAAGATTCTTCAAGAAGATAAATGGATTTTCCAAATGTATAGCAGAGCTGTGAAAAACATTTCTGTAAGTTTCTGCACTGAACCATCACTGTTTTTCTGCTATTTCAGGTCTTCTCCTACACTTAAGAGATCACAGAAAAGTTTCTTAGATTGAAAACTGTCTCTGGAGTGTCTGAGTTTGTCCTGTTAGGACGCCTTGTCTCAGGCATTGCTTGGTTACATCAGTGACTTTGGGGACTCCAAGGAAGGTTGACTGAGAAGGTGACCCCAAGAAGAGATGCAGAGGTTTTTAAGAGCTTCCACAAGTCCTGTGTTACAGAGAAAGGCATGAAGGAGAGAGTAATTGCCAACACAGCCCACTGGGCAAGCCCTAGAGTCTACCAGCAGAGGCTTGCTTGCTTCAGCATCCCCACTGATCTAGAAGGGAGGAAGACTGAGATAAACCACTCAGCTGGCTTTGTGAATCAGGGTCTCTGTTTATAGCAGTAGTCTCTGAAGTCCACAATGCCTGCTGTGGAAAGCTGAGAAGCTTTGTGCACTATAAGCTATTCCTAATGCCTCTGTCCTATGAAATAAAAATACTAGATCCATCCACACTAGACTACCATTTTATCAGGTCAGGACTCACAATAGCAGTGTTTTTTGCTCTTGAGAGATGCAGAACAAACAAAGGCTTAGAATCTGCCACAGGATAAGGTTGTTAACCAGTCTGAGTTTTATGTAGTATTTTACAGTGCTGTTGGGGTGAAACATTTGTATTGAATATTCATCCATGAAGTTTAAATTATTCCATGCTATTGTACGCTTTTTTGTTTAACTTGAATTGGAAATTGTGAAAATTGGTGGGTGGAGTTTATTTTTCACAGAGAAAACTTAAGCACTCCTATTCACCATGAAGAATTGGAAATACTGATTTTTGCTTTAAAAAATCATAATTAATAGGTTACATACTTTGCCTAAATAACTGTGTTATTATGAAAGTAGGATTACCTAACAGAACTTGGTTGGATTTTGAACTAGGGGGAGGTGTTCTATGCATGTATAATAGAAGTGGCTGTGAAAGTTATGGTAGCACTCCTTGATATGATGCTTTGTTATCTGAAACCAGGAGAAGGGATCTGAAATTACTTACTGACTTCTATTAAACAAAAAAATCCTGATCAGGTAAGTTCTCTTCCCAAATGTCTTTGTTTTCCTTTTTGTTAGAATGTCACTAAGGCACCAGAGCATGCTGCAACAAGAGAGTATGTCCTCTACAGAGTGTCCTTAGCTTCCATTCAGAAAGCAACCCCACCAAAAAACTTGAACAAAAAAAACACCAGATCCAAAGCATCTAGGAATCACAGCAGGCTCACAGAGTTTTCTGAGGTAAGTGGTGATTTCCACTGATCTTTAGTTTCTCTCGTGTTGTCTGGCAAACAATCACCTTTTAAAGCGTATCTTTGAAAGTGGCATCTCCAATTTCAAGTGTTTGTAATAGTATGGCTGCCAGATTTTGCTTAGTTAAGACTATTTTAAGAAAATGTCAGAAGCTAAGTGGAAAATACTGATATATTTGGATATTCTTCATCCTTTTTTTTTCCTTCTTAAGAATTTCACTTAGTGAATTTGTTTTTTGCCTTGAATTTTGTCTTATCAGGTATTAAAAAATGTAGTAATTTTCTGTTATTTTCCATGGGTTTATAATGAATCACGTTTTCCACATAAGCAATATCACAAAACCAATCAACTTTGCTTCAAAACTGATGGACAATTAGGAAAAACAAACAAAAAAAACACCCCAGAAGAAACACAAAAAAAGACCAAAGACTTAATAGTTTCAATTTTTTAAAAAAATTAGTGATGCATATTTCTTTTAACCATTCTATGGGGGTTTTTTGCCGACTAATTACCTGGTATTAAAGTTACTTTAACTATAACGTGTCACACATTTGGAGTTGTCAATAACTGCTAACAGCCTGTTTCCTCTTCGCCTTGTAATTTTTCTCAAGTAACTTTTTTCTACATGCACATAATCAGGATGCTGTAATACTACTATATAGGACTTTGTAACCTTAAGAATGTAAAAGTACAACTGTCCAGTAGCAGTCTTTAAATTTTATTCCTGATTTATGTGTCTATACACAACTACATCACCATCCTTGAAGTAGGTTTGGAAGGTTCAGGAAGGCAGTTAGCCTTACTGCTCTTGATTTAGCCTGTCCTTCAACTTTCAAATTTTAAGCGTTTTTAATTGTCTACCTCTATTCCTGTACAAAATACCTGCAATTATAGACTGATTATTCATGTTCAGTCTCCATCAGAATTTGATGCAACAAGAATTAGGCTAAATTCTAGTTTATCTCTCTACATTAGGCAAAGTTATGTTTTCTGGTATTAAGATAATATAGGAAGCATTTGGAGAGTGTATTTTTTACCCTCTACTTACGATTTTCTGTGTGTGCTTTTTCCAACAGGCTGCCAGGAACTTGAAAAACACTGAAAGCCTTAAGGCCTGCCATCGCTGTGGCTCACCTGCCAAGTAYGACTCCTACCTCCACAGGGCAACGTGCAATCGTGAAAGTTGTGGCTTTGACTTTTGCACCAAGTGCATGTGCAGCTACCACAGCTCCAGTGACTGTGTGAGCAGCAAACCAGTGAAACACAACTCTGTGCCAGGGCCACTTCCTGGGACTAAGAAAAGCAAACAGAATTTAAAGAGATTGTGATCCAAACCCCATCCCCCACCCCAATACAAACTGGCAAATGTCCCATAACATTTTTTTAGTCATCCACRAAGAGAATGCTTTCTAAAATTCCGTATTCATAAAAATGGTTAACTCTGTTATTCCTCTGTACTCTTCAATCATCCTGCTCAGAAAGGTTTTAAAAACATTTCTAGTGCTGTCGGGTGAGGTGAGTGAAGCCCCTTTTAATGTGAAAATGAGGAAGACTCGATTTTATGGTTTTTCAAAGCTTTGGCTTTGGTTTTAAAATGTGGACATTCATAATACCATTTTCTCTAATGGCTTCTCTTCTGTGAATCTTTAATTGCTCTTCCTTTATTCCTTTAATTTCTTGAACCTGTTCCAATTCAAAAAAAAAGTACTGTATATTAGCTATACTGCTAAAAAATACTTTGCCTTTTTTTGAAATCACAAGCTAATTTTAATATTTGTATATATTTGTAAATACTATTCATATTTGTCTTGTAAATGTGAAAATAAATGATTATTCTCAACAACTTGGTTGGCAAATCTGGCCTTCCTATTTATCGTCCTAAAACATTGTTTCTCATGCTCTTTTTGCAGGTTTTCTAGTATGTGCTTCTTTAAATTTTGATTTAACAGAGTGGAAGTACTCCTGGGTTTGTGCAAAATCTATTGAATCCATTGTCATGCTGTTTTCCTGCATCTTACCTAAAGGCTCTTATCAGTAATTGCCTATAGTGTCGAAAGTGCCAACACTTCCTTTTCATTTCAATGGAAATTTTTCTTCTGCCGGGATTTATGCTGCTGTTGCTTAACTACCTCACTGTCAGCAAAATATTCCTGATCCCACAGTAATGAAAGGCAAGCTTTCAAGAAATAGACTAAAAATTTTGTGGAATTATCTGGGGTGGGTTTTTTCCCCTTTGGTAAGTAATTAAGACTGGGAGGGCTGCACTGTAGGTCCTGCTTCTGGAACTGTAGTGCATGTAGTGACAGAACAAGTGGGAATGGCTTCCAAGTTAGGAGAAAGTAGGTTTAGATTAGATATTTGGAAAAAAATTCTTTACTCTGGGGGTGGTGAGACACTGAAACGGGCATCCAGTTTCACTAGGAAACCTAACTCCAGAAGTGTTAATGGGCTCTGAACAACCTGGCCTAATGAAAGGTGTCTCTGTCTGCTGCAGGGGAGTTGGAATTAGATGATCTTTAAGGTCCCTTCCCACACCATTCTGAGAGTTTGTGATCCTATTATACTTTTTCTGGTATTTAGACAGTACCATCTTGACACATATAAAACCACAGCAAGTGTTAGGCTGAGTGCACAAAGATAAGAAATCTTACAAACAAAATTTGTTACGAAATTTTCATCTGTGCCTACTGAAATTCCTGTGCCCTGAAGAGTGCAAATAATGTGATCTGAACAAATCTGCTATTTCCTATAATAGTTTCAAGAAATACAGGCATTCACTCTTAGACTGGTGYTGCACTGTAAGATACATCTTGAATTAAAATTGTGTGCTTTCAAGCTGTGTGGTAAATCAAGTTTACCTTTTCATATTTTTGAGCTTACTAATGGAACAGTGCACCTTCTAGTATGCTTAATAATTTGTACACTGAGTAAAGAACAGCTGCTCTTTTCCTTTTTTCCATTTTTAAGTAGAAATTTATCTGTGCATGAAGAATTTTGARGAAAATTCCTTGTTACCTCCAAATAAGAGAGAAGAAATGGACATTCACTCCTGAGTGATAAGGAATAACTTGTTGGAAAGTAAAATTAYTTGATTAATGAAGCTTTGGCCAAACTCTAATGGATCTGTTGCAAACCATTGTGGCTGTTCTCACTTGCCCAACCATTTTTTATTTATATGATCATCAGATCCTTGCCTACCAGCTTTAGTTTTAATCAGAGCAGATATTCAAGATTGCAGCCCTCAACAGTTGGGTGACAGCTTCTTAAGGACCTTGATCTGTTATCAACACTTAAAATTTTCTTACGGATAGGATCTGTTAGGGTGTCACAGCTATTTCTTTATCATAATCCTGCCCAGCATTTGAAGCTTTGCCCAATAACACTGAGCACTCAGCCTGACTAAAACCATGCATATTACTAAAAGTCGCAGGATGCTTGGTCTCCTCATAAATAGTTTCAGTGAATGGTGAGCTGCAGAGAAAAAAGGGGCTGACAATCAGTCCCCACCCAGGCATGCCAGCATCTACTGCTGAGGGAGAAAGCAGATCCTCAGAGGGCTGGATGGGTGTTACTACTAGGAGGTGGCCCAACCAGTGCTGAGGAGAGTGATTTGTGTGCCAAAGGTGTGAAAGTCGTAGATGCAGATTGTTGATGTCCCTGCTGAGCTATCTTGGACCTTCTTTTTGATATGCAATCCGTGTGAGTCGTACCTAGGGCAAGAGCACAGCKCTTGCCATATGGAGATCAGTACTCCTCAGGTACTGCAGCTGCTGTCAAAAACCACTTTCAAACTCAGCAGTTGGCAGCCCCAGTGACTTTGCAGGAATGTGATAAGCTGCTTACCCCCACTGCATACGCCTTTCAGATCCACAGAGGGTGATAAATACCTCAGGCTGCCAGAGGCTCCTGCCTGCCTGGTGCAAGTACAGATTTCTTCCAGTTACTTACTTATCTCTAGTAGTGGCTCTGCATGGTGAGGAAGGGTGGGACGTTTCTCTGCTCTGTAAATTGCTGTGTCTAGCAGCAGTTCCCCCTTGCTTGAACAGCTGTAAAGTCAGATTATTCCGTCATCCTAACTCTAGCTGGGAGACAGACAGAGGTAGGCATTTAGGACTTTCTGATATCGAGTATCTGCATTTTTCAGCTCTTCTTTCTTGCACTTACGATGCTGTCCYGAAAAACCCAAGGAGCTGCTCGAGGTGCTTGCAGGTTTCTGCAAGTCATTAAAGGTATTTTCAGCTCTCACCACAGTAAGGAGAGAAGCTGAAGTGCCTGATAGTGATGATAGTCACTTGTATAAACAGGGACAAGTTTGGATGCACTTATCAGTTTAACATATCGTCCAGCAGAAGCCTTTGCGCTCCGAGGACTGTGGGACATGTAAGAACAAAAACAAGAGAAAAAGAATCTTCAACTCTGCAGCTACTGCCACCGTAGCCCAGCTGGTCACCTCGGAGCCTGATTTTCTAGTGTGGCAAAACTGCAGCCTGTGCCAGATATGCTTCACTGCAAGGAAGCAAAATTTTAGCATGTTGAAAGTTGCTGGTTTTCTCTTTGTTTGTTTGGTTTTGTTTTGTTTTGTTGGGGTTTTTTTGTTTTGTTTTTTAAGTGTAAAAGTCATAGTTGTGTCAGTGTCCACTCTCAAAAGATTCTGTACATTTAGCCCTAAAAGAGAAAGTCCACCTTGACCTATAGACTTTAAAAAGAAGGAATCTAGATTAAGTTTCTAAATAAGAATTCTTTTCTCACCTCCCAAAGGACTGACAGTCCTTTTGAGAAAATTATGCTGTAGTGTAGAGATATTTTTACGTGAAATCTGTTCTGGAAAGGGAAAACCACGAGATGGTGCTCTTGACTCACTGAGTGAAGCCAGTTTCACTGAGTTCCCTTCGCTGTGTTCACAGAGAGGGTATTCCCTCCACCTCGAATAACTAGCTGTAGATCTAGKTACTACAGTCACGGGGAATCAGATTAAATCTGCAACTGAAAGAACAAAACCCAAACCTTGAATTCGATTAYTGATTTTAATATTTGTTTCAAACATTTTTATAGGATATGTACACATTTGCTGAACTTAAAAATAGATAGGCTTTCACAAAAGCTTTTATAAAAGCTTTGTTGTGCTGCAAAGTGCATGTGCCTTCTTCAAGGAGTGGTTAGCTGCCCTAAACATGACATTTATTTTACCCACCTTGTGCCTTCATAGTGACAACTTGAGAGCAAAGTACCCACTCCTAAGCAGCGGGTGCAAGCTGAATGATGGCTCCCATGAAGCCATCAGTGCAGGTCTGGAGGAAGCAGCAAACAGAGCTTTGCCTGGGATTGGACATGGTGTTCTTGACTGATGGAGGTTTGGTGAACACTTCAACACCACAACAGCTGTGGTGCCACCCTGRCTTACCTTCTGCCAGGAGCTAATGGTGCCAACTTGCAAAATATCCAACAGGCACAGCATGCATTCGTCACAGAGTGCCTCCACTGTGCTTAGGAGGGGGGGCTGGCATCTTGAGCTGAATTGCCATTGCCKGATTGCAAGGATGGACCAGGCCATTACTGTGATAGATGCTTGATTTTTGAAGATGCTTGCCATGATGAGAAKATCCTCCTTCTAATATATTTGAAATGTGGAGTAGAGGATGGGGAGTTACAGAGATGGACAACTCCTGAATTTCGAGTCTTTACCTAAGGATGTACAAATTCTCAGGTCCACTCAATATTAATATAACCTTGTCAGAAGGTTTCTCATCTGAAGTAGTTCATGGGAACTTAAGGATAAAGGTCAAAACATAGTGCTGATATTCCCAACACAAAATAAAAGCACCTAGGCTCTTACGAGCCCGCTGGCACAGGCAGAAATAGCTGCAAGACTCAAATGATGGAACATTGTTGTAGTGGCCGCTGAGATGGTTCAGCAACAGCTGAGGTTTTGTCCCTTAAGGTTTTATATTGTTCTGCTTCTTGCATTAAGAGCTGCCCCCAGAGTACCTCAGTCCAGCACTCAAAAAAGCTGTCTGTAGCCCTCAGGCAGTTGCAGTGTCAGGGCCAGGCCATGGCCTGAAGAACAGCCCTGAGGATGCACCTGGATGTCACTTAAGTGCATGTCTGGGAAGGGGGAGGGAACCCCGCCCCTCCACTGCCCTATTTCCCACCTCATAAGCACTGGGCTAGCTTTTGGGATGTGCCAGTAGTACTGTTGCCCTTGGCTGGTGCAACTGTGCCAGGCCAGGGCTGAAAAACAAAGCCCTTTGGGCATTTGATGTTTCCTTGTAGCCAGACTATGGCAGTAACGATTCGTGCTGGTTAAAAAGCCTCTCAGGCTCCATCAGGCCCCCAAGTCAGACTCACACTGAGATGGTCAATGGTGTTTCTAACTTAAAGTATTTGCTGTGGGCATACAAAAGTCAGGCAGCCCTTGGCTGTGCAGAGGGACTGGGCTCAGGAGACACTCCTGAGTGTTTCAGGAGGAGGCACACCTCTTCCAGACCTAACACATGGCAGCTACAGCTTTACACCAGAGACTTGGGATGGGTGCAGCTGCGGTGGCCATCACCTCCCAAAACTCCCTCAGCATTCTGCCCGTGGCAGCTCTGTGCCCAGCAGAGAGCGCAGTGCCCCTGCTCAGCAGGGATGCAGGCTGCTCCAGAGGCTCCASCGGAGCTGGCTGATGCATGAATCACAGCGCAAACATGATGACACAAGACCTCTGAGACTTACCTCTTGTGTTTAGTGTCATTTTCTGAGGGTCTACCTTGGCTCAGTTAATTACATTGTACAACAGATTTTTGTTAGTCATTTGTAGATCTAATTTTCAAGATTGTCCCTCGGTACCAAATTAGCGGAGAAAACATCAACTGCAATTTGCTTACAAACATACTTTAAACACCAGCTGCTTGTAAAAATGCATATGATGTTTTTAAATTAAAAAGCTCTGTGTTGCCTTAAAAATGYTTGCAACAGGCAGCATAAGATTTACTCTCTGCAACATGTTGACTTACGTACTCACAGTAAAAAAATCTGTGTGCCAGTAGGAAATCCAGAAAGTTTGAATTACTTCATGTCCCCTTCTTTCTTTGTGGCACATCATGGTTGAGTAAAACATTGTGATGCTAAACTAGTAGTAAGAGCCCTCTGAAGCAGGGCAAAAAAACATGTAAGCTGTCATATGTTTAAGATAAGTAAATCAGTAGGACTTCCAATCTTACTGTATGCACTTTAGCAATGGTTTTGGCAAAATAAGTAGTTCATGTCTGTTCTGACCTCCTCACCTCTGTTAAATACCAGATATAGTCTCAGTATTTGTACTTGATGTACATATGTAAAATATGTAAAATAAGATGTGTCAATGTCTTACACCACTACCACAACCCCACCACCATGAATTAACCAACAGTTCACTTTTTAGTATTTCTATTTATACTCTCAGTGTGCTTATACTCATAGAGTTATTCTCTTGTCAGTACTGATAATCTTCACTTTTCTCAACGTTCTTGTAAATTGCTTATATCCTGAAGACTGACTTTCTTGAAAAGATTAAGACAACTCTTTTACTGTTTAACATATCAGAACAAAAGACATATTCTGTCCTTGGAGTTACAGTCAAGAGCAAGGTTTTCACTGTTCATACAGAACACTTTATCCTCACTATAGAAAGTTTTTCACAAAATTTCTCATGTAGATGGTGATTCAATAGATTGCATTATGTTTACATGGCAGTCTCAAGTATAATTAAAATTCTTCCAGATTTCCTATCCATACACATTGACACTGAAGCAAATTAATGTATCAAATGCCTTTTTGATACTTCTTTCACTGCATAACAATTTCTTAAAATCTGGTGATCAAAATCAAAGGTACCAGTTGAGCACATGTTAGTAAGATTTGTATTTTGTGTTACCTGGTGATCAAATAAGCAGTGAAACTTCTGGGAATGTGAGTTTTGGTCTACAAAACAAAGATTACTATTTTAATTCATTAATGTTTGAGACTGGGTGACTTTATTGATGAAATAATATATATATAGATAGAGCTATAGATACACGAAAGAGATTGTATGTAATGATAAAACCAGTCTCAGCTCATCACTCAAACACCTTTAAGACCAAGCAAGTATCTTTATTTTTGTTTCTGATATGAAATTCACCTTTTGAATCAACCTTTTACTGCAGATAAGTGGTGTACACTTGTACAGCCCTCCTAAATCTGCATCACATAAGTCTACTGCTAATGCAGCTGATAAAACCAGAAATTTATTCTCCTGTATGGAACCAGGATAAACATTTATCACCGCTAACAGAGCTGAAATAGTTGTCATTCCAAGTGAAATACCTGTGACTTGACCAGTGGACTAGGYTTCCAAAGTTTAACAGATGTTAGTTATGGAGAGGATGGTAGAGGGTAAATATTACTTTTCCTTTGCTGTCTTTCCTGAATAAATTAAGTATATTATTTAATATGGGCTTACAAGGACTATAAGCTAAAAAGGAAAAGCCATCAGCAATTTATTTCTGTTCCTTTGATCTTAAATTAGTAGATTCTTTTTCAGAGAAATCATTAAATCAAATTGTAAAGTTCAAAAATATTTCTGAATGTTTTCATTGCCATATGAACAGAAATTCTTTCTTACAAAACAACTAAATTTTTATTCAGGGAATAAGGTTCTCCTATTCTATAGTTATCTGCATACTTAATTCCAGTAATTGTTCACAGAAAATTTATTCAATTTCAAAAACAAAATACATTRCACATAGAAATTGGAAAGTCTCTGTAAATTATTGTACTAGGACTTAGGTGCAAGTAGGGACATTATAAAATAAATTTTTTGAGGTACTGAGTTTAGTTTTAATATGCAAAATTTTAAACTTATATTTTTCATGCTTTTTCAAGATGTAAAGTGTGTTTTATTAAAGCTTCTTTTTTAATTTATAAGCCTATTAAAATATAAAGAACATGAAGGATAACTGTAGGTATATATATTTTTATTTGATAAACTGCATTTTTGAATGGGGTTTTAGCATCTCTTTTTGCTTTTTCATTACCTCAGATCTTTTCAGAGAAAGGTAGAGAGAAACATTTGGCCAGCTCTTTGTTCAATCTGTCTTTCACTTTTATTAACATTTAACAGAAATGTCTGTGGGAACTATGCTGAAAAGACATCAGTTGTGTAAACTTGTGAACAGCAAATTGTGAAAGTATGAAAAATAAAATATGTATGCATGCCTTTTTTGTTTCTAATGAAAACATACAAACTAGAAATAATGTGATTTGGCTTTCAGTAATCCAGATTGCTAGGGTTATATGGGAACTACATGGTTATTATTTATTACACAGCTTAGAATAGTTTAATCCAGTATGATAAGAGGTATTTGCTTTAAAAAATCAGGTTTTAAACTGGTGTGTAAGYGAGAGTGTTCCCGTTCAGGCCACCACAAATATCACAGTTTGCTGGTAGTGATCCATATACCTGGTAGGAAAAGTCTGAAGGATCAGAAATTAAAAGAAGTCAGCAAATATTTTGGCTACCATCTCCAAAGCCAGCAGGAAAGCACATCATTTTAAAAATGTACATGGCAGGAAACATGATCCAAAAGGCTTCTCCTTAAGCTTGCCCTTAAGGGCATGAAAGGAGCTCAATACAGGATCGTGATACACAGCCTACAGGCAAGAAATTGATCCATAAATCTTTGTAAATTAAGCCAGTATTTGTGTTACTGAAAAATGGATTTCATCTGCTGGTGGACTCAGAACACTCATAGGCACGATATATCCTCCATATGAGCTTGGTTTAGAGATGCTGCTATATAGTACTGGAAGCTGCTGCAAAATTGCCAAAAAAGAAACTCCTACTGTACGTATTTTCAATGTCATTCTAGTCTTGGTGTGTTTTGTAGGTAATAAATGTTAWCTCTGAGGACAATGAAAAAGCATAATGATAATTTTTTTATTAAACCTCAGTTAGCATGAGTTAAAATTTAAAATTTAAAATTCAGAGTAGTAGTAGCAAGTAGTTTTTTTATTTATGCTAAAATTTAAACACTATGAGAAACACCTAGAATATATAGTTTAGAAGATCTGAGAGATTACAGAATTGAGCCCAGAGTGTACAGGACATGTCTATAATGAGACTTCATTTTCTTCTGTATATTTGCTGTGTAATTTTAAATTTGTTGATTTAAAAGGTTGTACTATTTTAAAATAGTTGTCTGCTTAACATTTCTTGATTTTCATCACCTTATTCTTGCAATGCTGATGACAAATTTCAATACTTTTCATAACATTTTACTATCTTTCAAGCTAAGACTTTCTGAGTCAGCAGACTCAATCTTTCACAAGGTCATCTTACAGAATGATCACTGGGGAAAAACTCCAAAAGAAAAACACTTATTTCCAACTGCAGAAAAAATTTTAGTAAGCCTTTCTGCGTCCCAGAGAATCCAGAAATGATGAAATGGAACAMAAGTTGCCATATGGAAGTTTGGTATTTGTTACTCGGAATCTGCTGGTGTAATGTCCACATTGTGAATGCTTGTGTCATAAARCATAGTATGGCTTGAAGGGGGCCTGAGTTGAAGCCTGGTCCCTCCTTAATTAGTAAATACTTGTCCAAGAAATTCTTTTTGCATATAAAACTAGTCCTCAGATATCTCTTTTCCCTTCAGKATGAGTATATAATGAGGGTGTGTTCTCTTTTTATTTTTCCAGACCTGTGATATCTCTGCTATGCTCTGAACAAGCAGGTAGCATGAGAGGCTCTATCCAAAACCAGGCATCCAACTGAGTTAGCAGCATCCTGAACGCAGGCTGGTGAGTTCAGGATTTCCTCTCAGCTTTGCTCTTTACACTGGTATRACATGGACATGGGTATCACATGGTCACCATTTCTATCTTGTCCCATCATTCACACATGCAGGTACTGCCTACAGAACTCTCCTGCTCTCAGCCTACAGCACTCAACCATGCAAATCTCACAGCAGGAACACTGAAACTCATTTAGTATTTTAACCAAAGGCAGGGTTGTAGAAGACTTGGTTCTTTTTTTGGACAGAATCATGTTCAGAGCAAACACAGGCTCAGTTTTTAAAGAAAATTTTGATTACTTTTGCACTCCCCCATTTCCAGTCAGCCAGAGGCCAGTGGGAACAGACTGGCAGGGAGTGGTGTTTTTCAACACAGTGTAAACATTCCCACAGCAGTGCTTCACTGGTTCACTTCCCTCCCTAGCAGCATGGGAAGTGCAACCACCCACCTTCACGCCATTAGAACCATGGTGTCCAGCCCATCTCATGAAGCAGCTGGAGACTACACTTTTTAATTTGAAAATACTTTGTATGGATAACATCTTTTAAAAAAACAAAACAAAACAAAAAACCCCAAACAAAACAAAAAAACAAACAAACAAACAGAAAAACCCCAACAAAAACCAACCAACCAAAAAAAACCCAACAACAAACAAACAAACAAACAAAAAAAAAACACAAAAAAAACAGTCACTGCTTTAACATCAGAACAGAGAAGACAGAACCATCTTCTTACCTGCTTTCTGAATGGATGTAAAAAAAGCAGGTGAAAGCACAGCACATGCAATTCTTGGYCTTTGGCCAGGGCAGTTTGTACTCTGTGATTTCCTTGGGGAAGCTCTAACAGGTACAAACTTACAGAAATCATTACACTAACGCAGTGATACTTTTCTTTCCTGCTGCAAGGTTGACTATAAAAAGCATAAGAGCTCTTGCCATCAGTGCCACTCTACATCTTTGGTACTAAATTTGGCCACTATTTCAAGTTTGCTATCATGCTAATCTTTCTGTGGTGCCAACAACMATACATACCAGTACCCACACATTCCTCTCAAGTAAGAATCCTCTACAAAAGAKTAGAAAGGCAAAGAAAAGGTCACAAAATAAAGTATGCACCAAGAATTTTTTCTTTCACTAGATATTTGTCATGCATAATTGTTTTTGAGTCCTATTTTGCCATTAATCAAAGCACAGTGTTCTTACAATGTTATCATTAATTTCCAAAAGTAATGTCAGAAAATATCAGAGTTCAACATAATATAATTGAATTTATCTGTTTATTGATGAATTCGTGAGTGTTGTTTAGAACRCATGTTTCTTGAACTAACACCTTGTTTTACAGTCAATGCTGTTCAGTTTTAAATTCGACTTCACTGAAGTTATTTCTAATTCTTTCAGTTCCTAGTGCTTCCTATCTTATTAAGAAAGTAAAGCCATCTCTCTGTATACAGACTTGCAGGCATGATGAGGTAGATTCAAAGTTAATGAATCTTCCTCTTAATTTTAACCCCTGAATACAGCCATGACCTTCTCCTCCTACATTGTTGAATTATAATGAGGTTGGGGGTGGCTTAATCTATTGATCCTGTTGTCCATGACAGCACTGCTATATTATTAATTGCAGACACAGACTATATGTGCATACTCATCCTCTACTTCAAGAAGTGATACTTTTCAATCTTTATGTAACAGAGCCATGCTTAGCATCTAATTATCCCAGCTTAGGCTTTCTAACTAGAGTATGTTCTTAATTTGCCATGGAATGCTACTCACTGTAAGAGCAATATGTACTACACTACAAGGCATTCATAACATAGCTGTATTTTAGGCATCAAATGTATGATGAGTATGTTACACAGGTTTTAGAAAATATTGGGTATTTGCTGAGTGTGGTAACAGTCCCAGGACTCAGTCATGGTTTTCAAGATGCACTTTAGTTTAAAGGCTATCCAGTGGTGTTCAGAATAATTTTTTCTGCTTTGCAATATGAGTGGGTTTAGAGCATACCCACAGCTATAAGCTGGCAAAATAAAAGTGTCCAGAAATGCTTACAGTAACTGAGGCTAACTAGTACAGAAAAGCCTGTGCCTGAGCTAATGAATCCCCAGTGCCTCCAAAAGAGGTTGATTATATGCATGTGACCTCCTTGTGGCAATGTCCATTCAACATTGACTTTTAATCAGTACCCAGAAGTTATCTGGGGAAAAGTTAGTTGGTACATGGTACTAGCACAGCTCTAGCACTAAAAAACAGAGTATTCCTATGCCCAGGTAACTCCTCAGGTAACTTATAATTTGCTTGCATAAAGACAGCCACAGTGGACCAGGTAAGCTGCTGTAACATTGTCAGCTGAAGYTGTAGAATCCAGAATGATCTTTACTGAAACTATGTCACTTTAAAAGTGATTGGACTTTGGCCYACATTCTTAATTATATTTATGGCAGTGAGATAATTCGTTGGGTAACAATCGCTTCACATTCAGATCTTTAACCAAAGGGGTAAAGTCTCTGGAACCTAAGCAAGTCAATGGAGAAAATACCAGGTTGGGGTGTTAAGACATCTCCTGGCAGTCCGGGTCAAACTGCCTCGTCTTATTCCTGTTTCCAGTGACTGAATCCTGTTAAAGAGACAAGTAAAAATGCACTGATGTTGTGTGCAGTTTCTGTTGTTTCCCAAAGGATAGAACACCAGATAGATAAATAGATAGATAGATAGATAGATAGATAGATAGATAGATAGATAGATAGATAGATATAGATGGACTGTAGGAATTTATAAACTAATTATAGTGAATAAATTACCATTCGTGTATAGATCCAAACACTTCTTAGGAAAGGTGCAGATCTCTAACAGTGCCAAGGAAGAAAAGTGCAAGAATGATACACAGCCTCAGGTAAGTGAGCTGAGTTGAAGGGATTCCATTATGTTTCACCCTGAGCACATGTCCTGTCCTGGAAGAAGTAAAGAGAGACGTAAAGAGGAGGGCAGGGAAAAAAGACTTCCAATCTTGAGCAATGTCAAGGAAATGGAAAGAAAGCCTTTCTTCGGAAATTCCTGCTGCAGGTTAGGAAGAAGAGCTGGCTAAGAGCTGAAAGTMTGGCTTAACTTCCTGACCTTCTTTCACTAGCTRTGCCTGAGTATAACCTGCAATATTCAGCRAGTTAAGATTTTGGCTGATAATACACAAACTCTGCATGTGAAAACAGCACATAGATTCCATGTCAGCCAAAGATTCTCAGGGATTTACCTCTCAGATGAAGCCTATAATTTGTGTTTGGTGAGACAGATCTTTCAGCTGTTGTAARTCAAAACTCCTACATGATTCACAGCACATGAAGTTCTAGTCCAAATTGTGTATWAAAAATTTCTGTTATCTATTCTTTAAGGATTATGGGGCCTGTTTTTCTTGGAAACTGTGAGAATAATTTTGGAATAACTGCAGTGAACATAAAAGTGTTTCTTCATTGAACAAGAAATGAATTAGCTCCAAAATGTGTGTTGCAAATATATAAATGGCAGATCATGTTTTGTTGCTTGCTGTTATTGTCAAGTTTAAACCCCAGCAGGCATATATTTAAGTCCATTGATAATAATGTTAAATTGAGCACATCATATTAAATACACTAAAGATTTGTGGCTAAATCACAACAAATTTAGTTGATTCTTTCTTTTTAGTACTCTTCCAGAGAAAATTCTATTCAATTGATGCTGTTAAAATATTAAGAATATTGAAAGAAACAAGTTTTTTCCAACCAGAAAAGGAAAGCAAGAAAACTATGTAGTACTTCTGAAAACGTGCTGAGAGGTTATAGTTTTGAACAATTCATCAAGGAGTTGTCAGATCTTGTGAAATATTTTTATGAGATGTTTCCTTAATAACAAACAGTGTTAAGAACTGGTATTCCCCTGCAGAGTATCTTCTACAACCAATGTGCTGCTAACAGCTACTAGTTCTGTCTTTATGAGGATAAAAATTTTCTAGAGTGGCACAGTCCAGCTTAATATTTACAGCTAAATCCATGTAAAATTGATTTAGACTCCAGGATACTTCTGCCTGACTCTCCAGCCTCTCCTCAAAGGGGTGGTTATTCAAGTAATGYGGGCAGTCCTAGCATCCAAAAATCTCCTAGCACAGCAAGGCCAGAGTACAGGTCTGTCACTGTGGGAGAGGAGGTGGAAAGGRGAGCAGGAATTGTCCTGCACGCCCATGTGCTCTACATTTAGATTTGCTGCTGGAGCAAGCCAGCCCAGAGACACATCTYTCATCTGGAATACAGCCCTGGTGCTGACAGATTTCAGGCTACTGTCTAAAATGTAATTATCTCTAATATGTATAACTGAAAGTCTGGAAGAAGACACTTTGAATGCTGCTTTCCAAGATGCTTGTGAAGTGCTGGCATGAGAAATTAGACCCAATAAAATAAGAGGGGAAGGCTAAAATAGAAGTGATAGACAWTTATTAGCCATTTGTGGAAAGTGTTGGTCATCATGCATGTTAAGTGGCGATAATGATGCACTGTGATTGTGTGGTGACTCAGAGCTGACTCCAGAAGGCTGCAGCAGCTGCTGTGCTTCCAGCCATYCTCTTCCCCTCTGCTGTGGGAAACTGGGCTAGTGGAGAAACAGTGGCTTTGCCCATTCTGCCCAAAATACAAGCCCGGAGGCTGGGGAGGAAAAGCTGGCAGGCTGTCACAACTGCCTTYTTTTTGTATTCCCCTTTTACTCTCAGGGCAGTAACTCCCTCCAGTGACCGCAGGAGCAAAGGCAGCTGAGGCGTTTCTGCAGGAGGTCAGCATGGGTATATGGGTCTCACCTGGAGCACCTGTARGAAGTGGCTACTCTTCCTTTACTTGTGACTCAAGAGCTGGTGGCTTGGCTGGGTCAACTCACCTTTCTGCCACAGGCAAGCTGAGGAGCTCCAAGTAGCCTCAGGGGTTCAGGGAAAGCAGAAAGATTTGGTGCTCCAGAATTTTATTAGATGCTGTCATTCACTGTAAGGTGGGGTCTGCTTTAAATATGACAAGCAGCTCTTTCAAAAGAGCTGGAGGTGGAGAGGAAGGTGGAGGAGTACAGGATGAGCTTCTTTCTTCAGTGAGAGAGAGGGAGTGGGGAGGTGCATGACACTGAATCATATCTACACTCTTTTGTATTGAAAAATAGACTGAGGAGAGGCTCTGCTCCTGACACAGACCTTTAGCCAGCAGGTATCTGTGGAGGTTCAGAGCCTAGGAWACCATGTTGCATGACTTGCTGCTATTAGGAGCCTCTTATGAAGCCCTTCTTGCTCGGTATGTCTGTGTTATGTTTTTTTTACTTATTTCAGGTTTAGGGATTGGGGCCAGTGAAGAGCAGCTGCACTTTAATAGGCCTGGGGTACACAGGGCTATTTCACAGCTTTGGCACGTGGCACCTCTGTATTGAAGAGTCTCTAGAGCAGTGCTTTTTCCCCACTCTTCTCCCCAAACCTTTTTGATTTGGTMATTTGATTTGGAATTTTTCTATCCTTCATATTTAATTTCCATAGAAAGAATTATAAACCAGCACAACATTTTACCTAACTTTGCTAAGTAGCTGTTGTAGGTGCCCACCAGCTCATTTCTGTTTTCATCCTCTCACCTCTATCTGACCCCATGCTTTGCTGCTGTTGCTGCTGCAGGAGCTGGTGGAGAAAATTAACACCCCCTTGTAAGTTGTTTTTKATGGTGAAACTGATGCACTGTTTAAAGGAGAGATGGTTTGGGTTAATCACCAAGCCATGTCTGATTGAGGGTGTTGTGCTCATATTTTGTTATAACATATTGATAAATTGTTTTTGACCTTTGGAAGGACACAAGTTTTTCTGTTGACAGTATTTAGCATTAGGCTGAAGTTTTCGTTATCATAATCTCATCTCAGAGAAGCAGTTACATTTAGTAAACTAATTATTTAACATAGAAATCGTCAATGAATAAAATCCCTAAACAATCCCAAAGCAAACCTTTCTTTCGTACTGTGGACTAATGTAATCTCATATACCAAAAAGACTCTTTCAGAGGGAAGAGCTGCAGTCAGTAGTTAGGGTATGATGAAAAATGAACTCAAACTACAAGTGAATTGTATAGTGATATTCTGAGAAAACATATCTCACTTCAACCTTTGGATGCTGCCTATTAAACATCTCTAATTGTCTTGGGAAAACTTCTGGTGCTTGATTCCTTTCCAAGGCCTAAGGCAAGGGATGCAGCAAGGGACCAGAATGGCTCAGCATGGCTCCAGATGATGCTCTGGTGGATGTGGACATGGATAGCCTAAGGGGGTCTGTAGAGTCAAGAGGAYACAGTTGTATTACTGAAATCACAACAGACATTTTACCTGATGAGCTTTGCACTGGAAGGAATGAAATCTTTAATGCCACCCAGATCCTTCACTTCCTAGGCCTTGCATGTACAATTATCTTCCTTAATACATTTCTTTGACTTGCTTTACTGGCCTCTGCTTCAGTTTTCCTAAGAAAAGTTTTATTCATTACATAACCCAAAATTTCATGTAGATAGCTTTTGTGGAGGGAGATGAAGCTTAGAGAAAGCTTGTTTATATCTTTATTACAAGGGAACTAGAATGCTGCATTTGTGAATACAGAACACTCATTCAATTCTTTAAAATCAAACAGCTTTTGTTCAAGGTGAGAAAATGCAATGTCTCTATTTTATTCACAGTAGAATTCTGCAGAATTCAGTGGAATTGTTCTAGTTTATGGTTATCTAAAATTGGAAAGAACAAGACATCCCTTTTTAATTCTTCATTTTTTCGTTTCTGGTACTTGTTTCTTACGCTGTTTTTCAGTGAGCACTGAGGATGAAGGAGATCTATTGTGGGGTGTAAAAAATTCTGTGCTACCTCTGCTGTTTGTCTGAAAGCTTGCTGAATACAGCTCTGCAATGTCAAATGTCTTTGATTTGATTTGGACTGGACCAGATGTCAACAAATTGGAATTTAATGTTGTTGAGACAGAGGACAAAGTAGGAAGCATAAAGGGTTTCATTATGAATTACAATTAAAGAAAACATTCGGATGCAGTTGTGCAATTCTTATGTACCGCAACTTAGAGAAATTAGGAGAAAAATCATAAATCCTGTTTTTCCTTATGAAGAAATGAATGGGAATTTAGGACTTGTATCATAAAGCATGATCATGGTGGGGTTTTTGTTTTCATCATAAATTTTATTTTTAAAATCACAGGTTGTGGTATATAAGGGGACAATCTTCTTTAGCCCTTTTAAATTATACGTGTTTTGATTTGTCTGGCAAAATATTAGGCAGAAACTCAACAAAAGGCCAGTTTTAAGGAGCAAAAACCAGCCTTTATTATAGTTTCAGAGTGCTATACAATACAATAGTATGCATAAAGCTGGCAATGATCTTCTCTTTCTTCATGCTGCCAGTAGCAAATATACAAACAATGGCATTTTACATGCAGAAGTGCTGGCAAATCAAATTCTAGAAGTCAGAAATGCACAGAAATTAACTGTGTGGACTGCCTGTGTAWGTATTTGCCAGATGGTGATTGCCTGTTGCCTAAATATCAAGTAGAAAATTCAGAAGAACAATGAAGAGGGGGAACTTCCACTGCAACATGGCATCTGCCTCTCTGCAGAAGAAAGCTCCTTTTTTCCAGGTTGTCTGTGGAGGAACAGATATTTCTTTTTCTAGTTCTGACTTACCCATAGTACATCTACCTGGGACCTCAGAGACACCTTTCTTCTGCCCACCAGATGTACCCTCATATTTTCTTTAGGGGAGCAGGTGGTCTGGCTTTCAGGAAAATTATTGCAATGGGATTGACTGGTAAATCTCAGGAAATTCAAAGGAGTCAGGAAGGGACTGAGACCAGTTTTCTTCAATCGTGAACAATCACGTCCCCTTCCTGATGCAGGCAGAGTGGTGGGAATGGAGAAAGAAAAACCTCCAAAGAGTGGTTTCATATGCAACTGTATAAATATTTCCAGAGGGATTTTATGTTGGTTTCAGTTTGGTTTTCTCGTTTGTTTGTTTGTTGGGGGGGGGGGGCGGAAAGGGGGGTGTGGGGTTGGGTTTCATTTTGTAGGGGGTTTTTTTGGTTTTTGATTGGTTTCGGTTTTGATTTTGTTTTCTTTATTTCTGCAAGCCTGTACATACTTCAGATTGCATTAATTCTGCACACTGTGTTAGATGCTTAATGTTCTATGCTTTTTTTTTTTGCTGAATTTAGACCTGAACCTTTCTGGAGCCTAACCTTAAAAAAGTCAGAAATTCAGATTATCTATGCTGCTCTCCATTGATGGAAGTTGTAAGAAATACTGCTCCTTGGTTTGTAGAGATCTCCATGGAGATACTTCCTGGTACATCTTCAAGAAAATTATTTTACAGGAAGAACACTTAACTCTTTACTTTTTTTCTTTCGGATAACTGGAAAAATATATTGGCCAATTATGGTTTTGAGATTTGTGCACCTTCTAATTTTAACTAACTGTCGCAGTTGATAAGTTGATAAATCCTTTAAGAACTTTGTCAAGAACAAGTACATCTAAAAGTGGTTTTCATCACATTTTTATGTGAAGTAAAGGATAAGTAAGATCAGTTCATAAGTACAAATCTTCCTCATTTCCATAAAATGCTCATTTAGCAAAGCTAGGTTTTTCTCTACTGGCWTTATGTCTAGTTCTCCTGTTTTTCAGAAATACAATCTGTCTTGAGAAGGATCTTAAAAGTTGACTGGAATAGTAATAGTCCCTATTAAATGTCTCTGACCTGGTAGAATCCAATATAGATTGACTTCATATCAGATGTAAGTGATAAAATCCACATTTCTGAGATTAAACCTCTTGAAGTGCATGACTTCATTCAGTGACTGTGATCCTGAACTCAGGAGCTGCAATGCTTGATTTTGCAAGAAAGAACARTTCTTCTGATTATCCACACATAATTTTCTTCCTCCTCATTTTTTTGTTATTATGTTAAATATAACCAAAATGTCTATCTTGATGTAACTAATTTTATAGGCATTTTTGAAATTATTTTAAGCATATTCTCTCAGTCCCAAGGCACAATAGCACCACAATGTTTCTTGCCAATTAAAACTAAAGCTTGAATTCTGTCTTTCAGACCCCCTTATTTTCTTTACCTACCTTTTATCACATCTCCAACATTTTAGAGTAAAATAAAAAGCATGTGTTTTATTATTGTTATGATTATTGTGATTATTGTGAAAATATGATTGTTATGATTGTTATTATTATTTATTTGAAGTACATTGAGGAGCAAGKAGGACAGAAAACACTAGAAAGATAATACAAATAGAGACAGAAATCTATAAGTGAGGCTTCRTATATACTTCAGAAGAGTGAATGGTTAAGAAATATAATTTGAAAGGAAGAACACATGGCAGTGGAATCTATTGCTGCAATTTAAGGTTATTCTTTCTCATGGGTGAAGCAAAGGGCAGACTATTCCCTACCTTTTTGCAATGATCTTGCAAGTCTGCTCCACTTTATCAATCCCAGGATGATTTTGCTGCTTTGATAACAGCGAAACTTTGGTAACTCATGTTAGCTGTTATCTTTTTTACTCTTCAGCTTCTTTTCTGAGAACATATAGAACCACAAGATAAATTCAGCAGGAAAGGACGTTGAGATGTGGGTGTTTAGTCCAACCKCCTGCTCAGGCAGGGTCAGCTGTGTGCTCCCCAGGTTGCTCAGTCTTATCTCTGCCCATTATATCTCACCCTCCTGACGCAAAGAGCTTCACTCCATCTTCTCATTTTCCCAGAGGTGCAGGGGAGCTACAGAAAGGAACCCCAAAAACCACTACTGCTGCAGGCTGAACCAGTCTTGTTTTCTCAGTTTGTCCTCACAGCATCAGTGCTCCAGTCCCTGACCATCTTGGTGGCCCTCCACAAAATCCACCCCAGTTAATTTACATCTTTCCTGTGTTGGGAAGCACAAAACTGAATGCAGTACTGTAGAAGCAGTACAAGGATTGCTGTGTAGAGGGAGATAATTAATTTGCTCCATCTCTTCTAGTCACACAAGAATATTGTTCTTTGCTGCTGAGGCACACTGCTGGCTCCTGCTCACTCTGTCTGCCAACATACCTAACATCTTGCCAGCAGTGCTGCTCTCCTCAGCCAAGCCCAGCTCGCATAACTGCAAGGAGCTCTTCCTTCCCAGGTGAAGGACCTTGCACTTGTCCTCTTGCCTCAGCAAGAATTTAGATAAATCCTTAGGTGTGCTTATAAAACACACCTGCATGACCCAGAAAGAAATCCTCACCCTAACTGCAGAGTCTGGGTAGAAATACTCTATAAGTAACAAAAACCTATTGCAGTGTTTAGAGAAAGAGAAGAACATCTTCAGTGAGCTGGGCATGTATCTTTTAATCAGCAGAGCAAATTTCTCTCTTTCAGTTATCTTTCTAAGAAAAAAACCTATGGGCCAGTCAATATATTCAAAGAAAAAAAAATAATTTTAGAAACATAGAATCATATAAAATGCTGAGTTGGAAGGCACCTGCACGGTGCAGTTCTCAATTGAGAATTTTTTTTGTTCTGTGATTTATTTTAAAACATTACTTTCTGGGTAACAGACTACTACACTGGATTATGCACACCCCAAATTTGAGGATTGTCTGCAATCACATCCAAGAAATCAGATCTCGCAAAAAAAAAACCCAGGACAAACCCACATGAGCATCTTTCCTTCTGTTGTAGGAGTGATCATTGGCTCTCTAGGAGAAGAGAATGTTGCCTGAAGACCCCACAGCAGCCTTCCACTCTCTGAAAGGGGTCTACAAGGAAGCTGGAGAAGGACACTTCATCAGGAACTGCAGTAATAGGACAAGGGGGAATGGCTTAAAACTGAAAAGYKATAGGTTTAGATTAGATGTTAGGAAGGAATTCTTTACTTCTTTACAGGTGGTAAGACACTGGAAGGCACTGGAACAGGTTGTTCAGAGAAGTTGTAGATGCCCCAACTCTAGATGTGTCAAGGCCAGGCTGGATGGGGTTTTGAGCACTCYGGTCTAGTGGAGGATGTCCCAGCCCCTGGCAGGGCTGTTGGAACTAGATGGTCTTTAAGATCCCTTCAGACCCAACSATTCTATGATTCCATGATTCTTGATTATTCCATGTCTCCAAATTTTTATGCAAGATTTTTTTTTTTTTGAGGTGTAAATTCAGTTCTGTGATGGATACAAGGTTTCCTTAATAGCACCTTGAAATTATTCTCAGACTAGAAGGTATGTTGTGATAATGTGAACTTCTCCCAGAAAATTCCTCTTGGTACTTTGTGTCTACAGTTCTGCTGAGGTTAGGAAGTTGAAATTTACTGAATTGTCTAGTTTATTGATCTCTTTGTACCATGCTCATCACCATGGTTTGARCATTTGTTTGATTACCAAAGCTTTATTGTGTTTCACCAGCATATGATAAAGAGAAAACAACTTATTTCTTATCCAAGCTTTAATCTTCAAACAGGATGCTAAAACAAGCTAACTGCCTGCTGCCCATCCTCTCGAGCAATGAGTACTATATAATAGTACTTCAGCTCTCACATCTTTGTGCAGTGTAATTATACTTATATTACTGGAACTCACACAAATGCAATCGAACCTGCCCAAGGCAACAAAAGCTTTAATCTTCAGTTAATTCTTCCTGTGTTTGTTGCCTTCATGTTTCTTCTGCAGAATACATTGAATCATTCCAGTATGAAATTAATCATTTGAAGAAGATAAATTATTTTTAAATTTCTAGTTTAAATATGTGCTTGCTTTTCTATTCATAAACATCTTGTTTTAAAAGAGGTGTGTTTTTGTAGAATGACCACAAGGCTTGAGGCTTTTCAAATAGCTGCCTTTTACACAGACATGTTGGATTAACTGTGCTTTCACTGGCCTTCTTTGAGTAAGAAATTGTGAGTTCCCKTCTAACCTAAATGATTCTGTGGCTAGCCTGCACATCCTTGTTCTAGGATTTTAACTGTATATTCAACTTCAAGAGATATAATAAATCTTTTTTACAGTATAGGAATATTTTGATTATGAAATCTCTAGATTAGCTCATTGTTAAATTTTAAGTTCCTGAAGTCCTCAAGAGTYTTTCAAGACTTTCAGAAAATATTGGAAAACATTTGAAAGGGGAGATGTKAAAAATTATTCCTAGGAGCTGCAATTTCTTTTTTGACAATGTTTTCAAACTATCACTTAGGATTTAGAAATTGTTTCTTCTGACTGATAAAAAACCATGAGTATGCAGGGATACAAACCTTCAGATTCATTTGTTTGTGGAATATTACCTTTTCATTTGTTTCATATGGGTTTTTTCATTCAGGATCAAGTGATTAGGGAAAAAACCCTAAAACAGTTTCTTTATCCTGTTGTTAATCAGCAGTATCATCATTAACAGTTTCAAAAGCTAAGGAGCTAAGTGTGAACTACTGCTGCTCTTATTCTGGAAGTTACAGAAATCCAAAAACTATTATGATCAAGATTTTTCTGTTAGTAAAAATGGCTTTATGAAAAAAAAAAAAGCATTCCTAGTCTCTGTGGCTAGCTTTTGGGAACAGATTTTTAAATTTTGATTTAAAATGCATGTGAAAGACAAAACATTAATATTTAATGTTAGTGGGTTAAATGTGTGCTAACCTTAGTGGGGAGTGACCTATAAGTGCAAATGTTATTATAACAAAAAATAAAGACTTTTTTTTGCTATTTGCTTTGGAGTATGCCCCTTTCATCTTTCCTCATCTTCCCCCCARCTAGGAGACAGAATAGGATTCTGAATACTGACAGGATTCTGAGTAGGTATAGCAGTTCATAAAGTAAATGTTTTCCTACAAAAATTTTCTAAAACTTTTTCTTATTTTCTTCATATATTATAGGATTTCTTTAGTATACTGCTGTTAAGCTTTGAAAATTTAGCATTGATTTTGTAATTTTAAAACTTGTTTAACAACCAAGTATTTCCTAATGGTCTATTGTGCCAAAAAATATGTCAGAAAGGACAAATATCTACTAATGCACACTAATACCTATGCTGGCAGTGCCACAGAAGTTGGGAAAATCACATCCAAAGTGTTGTAAAACAGAGCTGGACACTGTTCGAAGTATAATGTTGCATGGTTTCAGAGGAAGTTGCAATAGCGTGATTTCAACATATGTTATACATACAGCAAGAGGAATCAGGCAGCATTTTATAGCTCCAGGCTCACATTAAACACTAGGAGTTCAATTCATTTGCTTGGACACAAGTTCCACTTATGAGATTCTAGRATATCTCACCAGAGCCTTGAGGAGACCCATGTCCTTCTGTTGCAGCAATTGGAGGGATGTGAGGCTGTACAAGGCCATGCCCAATGGTACTACCTGCCTCTCTGAGGGTAACTGCATGTGGCTGTGCTGGCTCCCTGCAGGGTATTCTCTCCAAGACATCATCGATATGCCAGGTGTGCATGGAGCTGACAGATCCATGGGAAATATGTGCCATTCTCTAGCAGCAGTTAGGAAGTGAGTGGAGTRTTGTGGAGTAGCTGAAAAGGTACTGAATTGCCATATTTGAACAGCTGGATCCCGCCTCAACTGCACAGCTGCAACTGTGCAGACATATAAAGCCTACTCATTAATTCAAACTGTTCTTTAATAGAGAAAAAACTATGTTTTCTCATTGATTATACCCCTGTCTTAAATTAGGATTGCCATAAACTAATTTTGTTTCTGACAGTTCAGAGCATTTTTGACAATGACTTTATGCAGTATGGAATTAGAAATTAACASCAACAGAAATTCACCTGGTTTATTTCCATGCCCCCTAAACAGACACACCTGCACTTGATGGACATCTGTTCTAAAACTTTAAATTACAGAAATGCCATGGAGTATCTATTCTATTAAAAAGCTAAATCTCTCCTGCTACAATTTAAAACATTACTTATGCTATTCAGAGCAAATTTAAAAGAAACAACAAAAAAACCCAGAACATTTTTTCATTTCTTCTTTGAAACAATAGTCTAAATATCCACATGTTCTGTTTTCTTCATCTGGTCACATCTTTCAATGAAGCAAAACATACATCACACAAAAATCTTTTCTTCCCTGCTACCCTATCCCAGTAAAAAAGACCTTTATGATCCTGATGGTGAGCATTGAATCAGAGATCATCTACATTTGAGGAACGTGGTCTTTCTCTGCCTTTGTTTTTGAGGAACATTCACTGAGCTTAAATTCTGAGTCCTTCAAACTTTTCACATCAATAATTGGTAGTGAGTTGGTCCTGGCTTGTCTGAGAGGCCATCCTTTTCCCTCAGGTGCAGTATGTGTTTTCAAGTTTATGCCTTGCCTGTGATTTAATGAGGACTAGAAGTGTTTTTTTCTTGAAACTATTGTGAAAGTGCTCTAAGCTTGTAGTGCAGTGAGGGAGCAGCAGACTGAAGCACACGACCTTTCTGAATGCTAAGTAGGTCACCAACRATTTACTAGGTTTAACCCAACTCTTCAGTGTACATAAAAGTTAACTAAACTTGCTTGTACGCTTGTTGACTTGCCTATACTGCTGTTGGACAAAACATAAACTAGGAATTTAAGAAAAATACTTTTCCAATTAAATAAAGAACTACCAATGCACCACCTACAGAAATGCATGGCGGCAGGGGAGCTTGAAAGTCAAATGCTAATGCGTTTTATTACGTCCTGCAGAAAGTTCTTCTTTTTGAGCTTCCCTGGTGGTAAGCACGAGAACTTTGGCATGGGTGAGTCTCAGAAATGTACCATAGCTTCATCTGGACAGAGACTGGGTCAGACACTCAGTAATGGAATGAGCTTCCCTGGCTGAGGGGACATACGCTGTTCAAACCAGCCAACTGCCAGCTGTTCCATGCCCAAACCCAAGGAAACGGTTTTGAAGAGGTCTACACAAACCTTTCAAATGTACTATTTTTCCCCATTCTTTCTTGATTTTTCAGTCACTGGACTTTAATGTAGAAAGTGGAAGACAAGAATAGTAGAATGTCACAATAGGACAAATTGGGGGGATCTTGGCTGCAGGAGTATGTCACTGCTTTCAAAGTGATCAGATTCCGTCACGACTAAAAGTGATGGGTTTGGGAATACAGCGTCACTTTTACAGCTAAAGTGTACCTAGTGATCAGATGAAGTGTTGAATTAATTTGGTGAGCCTGGAATATATAAATCACAAGGAAAATAGACACTTAAAAATAGTTTCTCAAATTATGGATGAAGATCAGATGAAAGAAATAAAAAATAGAAACAGAACAGCCTTTGGGACRTCAGTGGGATCCATCAAAGTCTAATCATTATACAGCTCTGGCATTTTGCTTCAGTGTAGGGGGTCCCCCAAGCACTTCTGGTTGGTGGCTTGCTGAGTAAATGTCAGTTTAATGCTGTTTTCCTCTTTTCGTAGAAAACTCCTGTAGGGTCTCTCATCAGCTAACCAGTTAGATTATGTCCCCAATGCCTCTAGTCAGGCATAAATGTTAGTTCTAAAAGTAGCTGCATTCTTACCTTGCTTCTTTTTCGCTCAGTGACATCAGGTTTTTTAGCCATAAAAGGTCCAAGACCAGCTATTTATGAACAATGAGCTAGTGATGGTGTTGATGCTTCTTGCAAACCACATCCTTGGGTGCATGCCAGTGAATTTGACACACACACCATTGTGACAGTTAAAATTATTACGTATAGGTGATGTAGCCCAGTGAACACACAGGAGACAGGTTCAGYTCTGCTTCTTTGTCATACGCACCAACAAATAGAAAAGCTTGTCTGTCCCTGTSTTACATATGGTATGGGGAGAGAGACACTTGTCAAATTTCTATTTGCAGGGTGTGTGTCTGATCATGAGTGCATGCTATATCTCTTCATTTAAACRTGCTTCACACAAAATAGGGAGAAAATATTTTTGTGAATATTARTTAATTTAAAAAAGCACCATCATCTAATAATGAAAGTCAAGCAGTTCATTATTCTGTTCTAAACCCTGTAAGCATCCACAGTAACTCACAGTGCGCCATACAAACAACATAATCTCTGCATCAGCAGGGCATCACAGTCTAAATGCATACTGAGCAGGCACAGTATAGTGGYCTTTCTYTGTATATCTGTTTCATGGACATTTAATTCTTAATTATCAACATTTGTATTATATAAAAAATATGTATAGAAGAATTAATGGCATTRGATATGGGCAAAACTAGGTRAGAGWGCTCATTTACTGACCTTCTGTTAAAATTGTTATTTAATTTRAGGTCAAAGTGTGAACTTTTCCATGGGGCTGAGCAGTCTTYCCTGAGATAGAGCACTAAGAGTGGAGAGAGTTTCAGTATGCTGCCAGATCTGGTAGTTTTCAGCCTGAATTCTTTCATGGTTTTTTAAGAAGTCCCTTGCTAAGGCAATGCTCTGGCATGGCCATGCTTTGACTCACCTGACTTCTCTGCATAGCTCTCTGTCAGGCACTGTGAAAGGTTCGACTGTAAACCTTGGGACTGTGTCCATCTGYGAGTCATGGTGGGAGCAGAAGCTCTGCATTTAGATAAATGCCAGGTTAGGAGTTTGTGTTTTCATAGGACATCAGAGTTCTGCTAGTAGTGAACAGAAGCTGAGGTGAAGTTGCCATAAAATCTCTCCCGTTGTYGAAGAGTGAATCTGTGATAAACTGACAAAATGTTTAAATTTGCAGTCTAATATTTCACCTGAATATATTATTTTCTTAGCATAAGGGAGTAAATTTTTRAAAGATGATAAAGCATCATTACTTTGAATAACTTTGATTTAGTTACAGTTAGATTCCTATCATGTTTTTATGCTGGGTTTTTGTACATAAAATATAAATGAAAGCAGCTATTAAGATTCCGCCTTTTTACTGCATCATTACGTGCTGCTATTTTTAAATAATCATCCCTTAGTGCATCACATGCTTSATTTTCATTAAATAAACATTTTAAATGTGTAACAGTAATATTCATTAGTATTTTTTTCAATATCAGCTAATGGACATGCCTCTCTATGAATACATGATATTTTATCTCCTGTTTCATAGAAAGAATTAGTTTCATTAAAACAAGGGGGTTCTTCTCATTTTTTTTCAATTTCTTCTCTAATATTCCATATATGTTAAAGCAATTCAAATACACTTAGTATTTGTCCTGTTCTCTGTTTCCTCTTGGCTCTAGGGCTCCAAAGAGCTGAGAAGCTGCAACCATCTATACAAACTATACTTGTCACYACACTGCACTGCACATTCCACTTACAGCTTTGCCTAATATCCATCCGCTACATTTTCTTTTTCTTTCTGGTACCAGAACTCATTATACCCAGGCTTCTTATGGCTTCTGTGTTTCTGTAGATAGCATGCTGCCCTGGGTCTGAGCCAGATGCCAGTCTAATTGCTGGAAAGGCAATGGAAGTTGAATGAAACACCTCCACAGTAATTTTCTGGCCAATGGGATATGCTTATCAAATGTCTTTCACAAAGAATCACAGAATTCTGTGATTGAATGGCTGATGTGGGAAGGGACCTGTGTTAATYGTCCATTACAAGCCCCTGCTCAAGCAGGGTCACCTACACTAGRTTGCCTGGGGCTGTGCACAAGCAGGGTTCAAATGTCTTCAATGACAGAGTCTCCACAACCTCTCTGGACATCATATGGAAAGGTGAAAGTAGTCTTATTTTGCCTCACTCTTTTTAAATGTCAGGCCTATCCCTTCTGCTTTGGGAAGCCCTGGAACAGAGTGGAGATGCAGCGTGTGAATTAGAAGAACTCTGGTAAAACAGTAGTTGTACTGGGATGTGGCACAGCAGGGGGGAGCAGGTCTGTATTCAGTGCATCCCTGTTTACTTCCCTAATATGGGATGAAAGCTCCGGGGACACACCTCTCTAGTGATGTTTGTGTCATTGAAAAACAGAGATTTGTGAAGAGAAGTGAAAAACCCTGACAGCAGCATCTGCTAAGTCCTTGTTCAAGAAAATTTAGTAGGTGTTCCTAGTACCTTCACGGACAAAGAGTGAAAGAGCAACACTTGTAATTGGCAGTGGGAGAGAATTTCCTAGAAAAGTTTAAACAAATAAGGCAGTGTGCCTATCAGAGACACAGTTAGACAAAAAAATATGGTTGACTTCCATTTACCTGAAAAACTAAATCTTTTCCATCCATCATAGCTGGTTAAATGGTGAAGAAATACAATGTAAAAAGATTAAAGGCAAGTTCTCTAATGAAAAAAGAATCAGAAGTTACAAATGTTCTGATTTAATTTKTTCTTTCCATAGTACCACTTCTTTCAGTCTTTTGAGAAGCTTAATTACTGAGTAAAAAAAAAAAAAATAATGACTATATTTAACAGTGTGTTAAATCAGAGACTGAATTTTGGCTACTTCTGAACAATTATGCGGTCTGATACCTATGTGTATTTTCATGTACTCTTTTCCCGGCACACCTATTCAAAGTACTATGATGTCCTAAAATAATAACAAGGTAATTCTGTGATCACATCTGCCAGGGAGTTAAAAACTCAGTTGTAGTCTGGGCTTCACAGATTGCTTGCAAGGAATKTGCTAGAGTAGTAGCTAACAAAGCAATGGACTGTCATGGGGACTAGGAAAGCTTCAGTTTACAAGTTGTTAATTAAAGAAACAGARAACACATTCCTCAGGGTTAAGGGTGGTTTGGAGTAACAAAACTTTGTTGGKTAGAAATTAAACATGATGAGAATGTTCTTTATAACCATAGATATGAGACTAGTTGGTAAATTTTTGTATAAAACAATARTAATCTGAGGAAAAAGGAATTGCAGTAGGCAGTGGTTAATGGTTTGTGTGTGAAAGGAAAACACTTGGGTTCACTCAGTGTGTACACATGACCAATTAATCACTTCCTTTGAATTCCATCTAAGTTCTCTGCACAATGTTTTCAAGGACAGCAGACATCACTCTGAGCAGACCATTAATGCTTTTTGGTTTGGGTTTGGTTTGGTTAGATTTTGGATCTTCCTTAACCCTACAATTGTACAATCTTCTTTTTCCTCCTCAAATTTATTTCCATTTTGTTTATGAGATTCTTGAAACTCATCTCTTTTTTTCCAGTTCTGGGGACAGAAAGTCACCTACCTAAATCTCTCTGAAATTAGAAGATTGACTCTTAATGGAAGAGTGACTCAAAATTAGACTAGGAGATTAGAARCTCTAGGCTGTGAGGTTATTGTTTTCTAATTTTTACTAGTCTTTGAGTCACTTCTCTATATTCTAATTTTTCCATCAAGTGAATACTTATTCCATTAACCATTAAAACAAATACACTGCCTCYTATCAGGCAATGGTTATAATAAATGAGCTAGTTCTAAACCAGTTCTTATGGCTATTTTCCTTTGCATAATTGAAATTACTAATATTTGTGTGAGTGAATATGTAATAATAAAAATCCCTCATATTTTGATCTATTGAAATTTGGAAAAAACAAGAAATGCGCAAACAAACAGTTTTTTCTGACCCTACTAAAAATGCTTGCAAAATACTCCATATGGAACTGTTTCAAACTCTGAAAAAACCAAAATTTTCCATTTCATAGAAACATTTTTTAAATTACTTTGTTTTGAAAGCTGATGTATTCGCACAAAAACAAGGATGATTCTGCATGGAATACCYATGATGTAGAAATAATTTCTTCTCACTATTAGGAACACCTTGGCAAAGATCTGTGCAGCTTTCCTTCTCTCATCTCTCTTGAGCTCTTTTCTTGTGTATTGATTGCTGACTGATTAGCCTACTGCTTCTCAYGCTCCTTAGCAAATCTAAATCTTAATTTTTATTTCTTCAACTAGGTGTTTCTCCAAAATGTTTCTCTATGCCTTGTTATTGAGGTTTTTTAAGTTAATTGACTAAATTTGATGCTTTTACCTTCCCTCTTTTTACAGATTCAATATTGACATTGAGAGAAGATTCAAATCCCAGAAGTTGTCATGGAGTTGTGTTTAGAACTGGTATGTCCTCAATGTTCACTGTAATTCCCTCTGGTTAAGGTTAGTTGTGATGCCCAGTTACCATKATCTACTTATGCTTTATGTTTTAACCTTGTCWCTGTAATTTTTAMKAAGTCTTTCAGGCTTTTCAGTGTTAAAGAAATCAAATATGAAGACAGAGGGTAAGCGCAGAAGAATTTAATATTCATGTTCAGCACTAGACTCTGAAATTGAGGAAACAGGAAATAAAGGAGGAAATTTTTTAGCAGTCATTCCTGCTCTGTTTGCCATAATCAATAATCCGATAGTGTGTCTCTACAAACCTCCCCAGGACAGTGGTCACAGCACCAAGCCTGACAGAGTTCAAGAAGTTTGGTGTGATCCATGTGGTATCCTGTGCTGATCCAGGAGTTGGACTCGATGACCCTGATGGGTCCCTTCCAACTCAGCATATCCTATGACTACATGATTCCAAGTCCGGACTGTAAACCTACATGAAATATCCACTGCTCAACACCACAGGACTTTATAATGATTTCTACTGCAAAAGGAAACAAAACAGAGTGCAGATTTGTTGAATTGGTTTTTATTTCCATGCACAGATCCCAAGTGGCCCTGTCATGAATCTGCAACACTTAATTTGACTGCAGAAATCAGCCAGCTGTATCAAATGTCTGCTCWGGGTCAATCTTAAATGGAGACTGAATATTCAGCAAACAGTGAAATCCACTGTAGTATGATAGAAATACTTTCTCTGTATATAAACATGCTCTCTCTGAAGTAACTAAGTACTAAATGTCTGTTCTATTTTTGCAGCATTTTTTCTCATTCTTTGAGAAAAATGGGCAAATTTAATTTAGTTTTATTAATTTAATTGTATTTTTAATCTTTTTACTACAGAGGGAGGCATATGAAAAAGAAACTTAAACATGTTAGTAAGCTTGATTATTCAGTTAATACTTCTGTTAATGGCCAATTTGGAAAGATAGTATTAAATTTACAAAGACCAGACAAAGCTATTCACATTCTTTTTTTATTTTTATATTTTAAAGGAATATTTGCTCATTAACGCAGATGTTAATGATCAGGACAAAGTGATGGTAACAACASAGTGTTTTTTTATTATTTGCTTATTTTGATTTTTCTTTTATTTGTTTAGGAAAACCATCTCAACTTTATCTTCTTCTGTTGCTTCACCTGTAAGTAGAGCACCTTTCAATTGACTTTATTTAAAAGTTAGAGAGCTAATTTGAGATGTTCATGTAGTTAAAGCTTAAGCTATACATCTAGCCAACCCTCTTTAACAAAAAAGAAAATTAGATTGCTTAAGAACCATACCATAATGGAATCAGAGTTAAGTAGGATACATCTCTTTTTCAGTATGTATATGTCTCTTCATTGACAATAGAAGTTGTCTGAATGGCTTGYCTGAGAACTTAACTTTTATGTGGCTAAAATTAGGAAAAAGAAGCCCGCTCTAAGATTCTATCTATCATCTGCAATTTTGGATGATATCCCTGATTATTTTATAATTTAAATTCTTCCCCATCTCTCATTTCTGGGATACTTTTTGCCTATTTTGTAGGCTCCATCTTCATAATCTCTCTGCTATTTTTCATAAAACCTGCAGCTGAAGGACAGGACTGCAGGTTTTTGGTATTAGCCATTAAAGAAATCCAATAATACCTCAAATAATAGTTTATTTCTAAAATCTAAGTTTGCCTAATTTTTGAAATTGGAAGCTCTAAAATATTTCTCCTGAAAACTTTCAGTAGCATAAYCAGGTCTCCTGTTTCAAATAAACTTGTCTAGAGGTTATGTTTTGCTCACATTTATAGTTAAAAAGTAAGTTATATGTTGATTTCTTTAGCTGTTAAAAGTGAACATTTAGTTATAATGAGGTAAAGGAATTATGTATATTAAAACTTATCATATACCTATCATATGAGTAACGTTTCATTTGAGATTGACTGATTTTATTGTGCTGTGATGAATAACACTGGTCTATTTTAGTTACATAATTCTACTCTTAACTATATGTGGTTAAGTCATTCACCTTATTTCGTTTTTCTCTGTGTTTGGTTTTTTCTTTTCTTTTCTTTTCTTTTCTTTTCTTTTTTTTTAATTATGAACTCTTTATTTTGATTAATTTCTTTCATAAACAAGCAAGAATTCTTTAGAGTGAGATTTGATGAAAATTAGGAATGATAGTAAAGGTCCTCCTTCCTTTCTTACTTTCACTAAGGTAAGGAAGTTATAAAAACTTAGAKAGGGAGAAAGAGGASAAATTAAAAMGCCATATTTTCCCCATTACTTAGATCCATCTTGGTTAGAAGTGCTTTGTAAAAAGCTCGTACAAGTTACATAAATATTTGCTCGCCTTTGGGAGCCATCTCTGTYAAGACAGGCTGGTACTCTTTTACACCTGGCTGTCTCTTCTCTTGTTTTTATTTGGCACTGCTCACACTGAAACTGGACAGTACAATGTCGCTCATGTTTTCTTTGAAACCCCCGTGTACATGGCCTTTTCAGGCTGCTTACAGGGACTGCTTGGGCTGATGAGAGCATTTATCTGCAAGAGAGGGCAGCCAGCTTTCTGGTAAGGCTGCTGACAGAAGGAATTGATTTCATAATTAGAGCTAAATGGCACCTCCCTGGCAACAGACACGTTGAGTCACATCTGCTATGCATGTACCTCTAGGCTGTTCTCTTGGAAACTGTCCTGTATGGGATCTGCCTGCCTCTCAAAACCAGGAATAAAAAYGGCCTTTTTGAACAGTTCATCTTAGCCAGGTTTTCCAGCTACTGAATGTTTACAGCACCTATTGTGCCACTTATTTTTCATGGTTTCCAGCTATCCTGTCTTAAGTTTAGTGTTTTCACTATTTCCCCTAGGCTGAATGGGATGTCATCAACCAGTGTAAACTCCACAATGTAAATAAATTTACAACAAGAACCCTATACAGCTTTGTGATTAACTAGAGATAAGTCATTTCCCCAAACTTTTTGAAGCAATATTCTGTGATCAAGATACTGCTTCTACAAGGTAAAGCAATAGTTGGTTTCAAAATTTAATGTGTACGGGCACATAAAAAACATGGAAATTAGCCATCCAATAAGATGGAAACAGCAATTAKCTAAGGAGAATCCTATGAGCTGACCTGAACAGGCAAATCCACCTTCACATGTGTCTCCTACATGAAAGGTGAAATCACAGAAATTTTGTCACTTAACATGATTCCTCCTCTAGACAGGAGATAATTAATCATCCTCTTGCCCTTTATTAGGTAGACGGAGCTGTGATTGAAATTACATGCTCATTAGAGTAATCAGACCTCAAAAAACACTTGACTTAACAAATTATGTAGATCGATACATAGCTTTGCTTTTCAGTAACAAAATTGCATGTAGTGTAAGAAGTTGCAGAGTAATTAGCACCAGCATTTTCTTTCCCTTCCCTCAGTAATTCCCCTTTTTTTGTTTTTCCTCAGTTTTCTTCATGTAATGAAGGTTCTCTGATCTTCCTAAAGGAATCTGTCAAATTGCTTCATATTCAGCTTTTGATAAAAATATCAAATTATTTTTCCCAGGAGTACAAACAGTGATACCAAYGGAAAAGWAAAAAAAMCCCACAAAAATCAAAAGACAKAGCCCTCTAGAATTTTYAGTGATGAACAATAAAAAGTGACTTCATTTATTAAAAGATAGATTCCAAGTGGTGCGGGAAATTATTTGGTGGGTTAAAAACRGCAGTGCAGAATTTCCTGTTATTCATGTATTATTTCCTCTCTCCTTCAAATGTAATATTAGTTAAATGATAGCTTCTTTTTTCATTATAGTCAGGAAATATGATTCAACATTTCTGCAATGTTTCTTGTAAATGGAAGTAACTATACTTCTAGAAATTATGATGTTCAATATTAATCCCTGTAGATAGCATTTATTTGGAAAAGTAAACACAAATATAAACAGAAAATACTTCCAACTGATTATACATAATGTGAAATCAAAAGTACTTCCAAATAGTCTATGATTGCTCCAACAGAACATTGAGAACAATGAAAAATAATTTTCTGTGAAAGAAACTAAGAACTCATATCAACGTTAAGAACAACAGAATCCCTAGAATGTGATTCCATTTTTTTGTTGAGACCAGTCATTTGCTGATAAAATCATACCTTTCAAATAGTACTTAGGCATCGAAAGATGAAAAAAAAATGCATTTTGGCTAGTAAACCTCACAGTTTCAAGTATGTCCAATGAAAGCAAGTTGATCAGGGCTCCATTCAGTTGAGTCTGGTCTGAATATCTTCAAGCCAGTTCTGAACTTATCCAAGGACAGAGTCCCCAGCCTCACTGGGCAGCCTGTTCAGGGCTTGATCATGCCCGAAGCTTTATGGTGTCTGAGGCCTCTGCAAAACATTCTGAAAATATTCTATTAACAGCTATTTCAGATTACTTTAGAAGCATTTATTACACACAAAATAATTGTGAACAATATCCAGTGTTATTGAGGATTTTTCAGCGATCAAAGTATAAATCTTTTTTATTGCAGTTCTTAGGATATCACCATTCCATGAATTGTAAAGGGATAACTGTGTTATAAAAATCCTTAATGACAAAATTTGTTTTTGAAAAGAACAGACTGAGCTAAACATGAACCTTACATACCCTAATATAAAATTACTTTGGTGTGATTTCAATGTGTTTAAGCTGCCTTCCCAGGACTGATTAAAATCACTCCCATTGCATACATAAGCATATCTCTGTAAACTGATCAATGACCAGGACCCTATTAGGCATTATAAAGTGGAAAACCTTTCTCTGCATAACCCATATATGGTTTTGTGAAGCAACACTGACACCTTTCATAAAGGGTCAAGAACTTGGAAAGTGGAAGAAAAGAGTAAGGTTGGAACTACTGAATTAAATTAAACTGTTTTAAATTTTCTGGAGATATAAAAATTATCTTTCAATCATTAGGAATGCTGTATACCTACAAATCAAGGCAAGATCTGGAGACAAATGGTTTCCTTTATATTTTTCCCCTCAGTGTCTTTTTAACAAAAAAATGCTGCTCAGACAGACAGTGCTGCTTAAACTAGAGCAGCTTCCTGAGGGAAAGAAGGCAAATATAAAGTCTGTCTTTTTGAGAGGTGGGGGAGAGATTGGAAATTAAGGACCAGTTATCTTAACTTCAGCTTATGCAATAACATCAATATGAAAGGATACATTTTTGTAAACACCCCAAAAATTGAGTGAGAATGAGTACCAACCAATATAAATTTGTCAGGAACATATCATAGCCTCTAATTTCCTTCTCTGTTGATAGGAAGTCCTGAGTGTACAGAATAGTATATATTGTATATCTTCACCTCACCACTGTTTTTGTGTGTGTGACATTTTCATAAAATGAAGATCTTCACGAAATTACTACAAGGCAGATACATGTTTAGGAAACCATGTTTAGTAGTTGAAAATGGTTCTTTGTTTTCTAGCATTACGTACTGAGCAGTGTTCTGCAGAGATCAGTCTTGTGCCCGGTTCTTATCAATGTTCTCATTAGTGACTTGAGTCATTGAGTAGGTAGTCAATGATTAAATAGTGTAGTGTGCTTATTAAATTTCCAATGACATCAAGCTGTGAGGGTCTGTAAACATATATGAGGACAGACTTAAAAAGATCTTGACAAATTAGGAAAATCATTTAAATAAATTGGATGCAATTCAGTAACAAGAAATGCAGAACACTAAATGATAAAAAATTCATAATGCACAAAMCAGTAATTTTGCAGATTAGAATCTGAGGCAGACTGAGTTGACTTTTTCCTTAACATCAGATGTCTAAAATGTTCCAGACATTCATGTCTGATGTATTTATTTTATTATCCCTTTAGACACTGGGAAGAAATACCTTTTCATAGAACCTTACTTGTTCTAAAAGTCTGCTTATGATTCCTTAGAAATGTATATGTCTCCAACGATTATCAAAGAAGCCCAGAACAGAAGCTCAGATGTAGATATCCATGCTGTAGAAAGACAAAAACACATTAAGTGTTAGAGACAGATAATTTTCTCTTAAACTGAGAAAAATTCTCTTTATTTGAAGCAATTATGAAGGATTGCTTCAAATTCTTTTTTAACTTCCAGTTAAAAAAATGGAAGTCCTGTATGTGGATYTACCAGACCTAATGAGGGAGCACCACTGGTTCCTATAATTCATTACCCAGCTCCTCTTTGCCTACTCCCTGCCAAGATCATAATACCAAAATCTCACTACTCAAGAAAAAAAAGCATATGAAAAGCAGATGTGCAAAATCTGAATCAACACAACAAGTGAAACAACACTATGTTGGTGCCACACATCTGAAGTCTGGCCCAATACACCAAAGCACTTCATACTTCTCCATCTAGATCTTATGGCTGGCTGCTAGAAATCACTGTGACTACTCAGGTCCCTCGAGYCATGCAAGTGTCCATCCTAGCTACTGGCTTTGACAAAATTTCTTGAAAAGCCTGTCAATTAGCAGCAAGAGCCCAGCTGCTTGAACAGCTGCAGCCCAGATTTTATTCAAAATGTATTCAGTTCTCGTTCTGATCCGCAGAATTATTTCAATTACCCTCTCCCAAGACCTAATAGGTTATCATAATTAATAAAAGCTAGYGAAAGCTGTGTGCTGAAGACTTTGTGTGTGTGTATTCTATCTATATAGTTAGTATATAATACTAACCAGGTTCAACAACCTACTGAAAGATATGGGTGACCTTCCTGGCTAGTGTYAAGAATTTGGGGTCACTTACATTGGCTTATGGACCATGGATTTTTAGACTGACAAGCCTAAAAGTGGAAAACCTTGGAATGRCTGCTAAAGCACTGAGAGTCTCTAGCTACCCATTACATGCAACCAGGCTGATTTGAGTTGACTGAAAATGCCTGCCTTTTTCTGCTGAAGAGCTTTGTAGGAAGAAAGTGGCGGCCACTTCTGGCTCCCAACGGGCAGATTTTTTTTTTCAACACAATGTTAAAGGAATTTTTTGGAACTTAGAGAAAATTTTGCTTAGAGTCCTAGGACTCACAGTATTGTGTAGAACCCAGAAGTCCCARTGACAGTTTGTTTCTCACTAAAGTTTCAGTCTCCACTCTTTCATCCAGAATAAAATTGGGAATGTGTTACAACTGAAATGCCCACATCTTCCATGTTTCTTTACACAATATCAGAGGAATTAGACAGATAGAATCTGTCAGCAGGAGACTGTATATACTATTTAGTCCCAGCAATAAATTGTTTTTAAAAAGAAAATGCAGACTTAATCAAAATGAACAGCAGAAACAGCAAAAATCACAGGATTTCTTTCTTTAATCTGTCAGTATTTATCTTGTGAGRATTTGAGCTCGTACTAAGCAGTCATATGGACCATATCAGTCAATTCTGATACCTGCTGTCACTGACTGCGTCAATCAAGTGACAGTGTTATTTCCATCAAATTTATTAGACTTGTGTGTCCCTGGACACTGGCTCTGAGAGCTGAACAGCCAGCAGCCTAAACCAGGAGAAGTTCAGTGACATTTGGATGAGAATGATTCAGTGTTTGTTTCTTTTTGAGGAAGGGGATAGGAACAAATASGTTTATGCATGCAAGGAGCTCTGTGCTCAAGGTCTGTAAACAATGAGAGTCACTATTTCATAAGAGTTCTGTGACACTTTTGTTATGAAGTAGAGAGCACAAGGTTGTCCATAAATCTGAAGACATAGATGAGGATAAATATACATCTTGGAGATGTGTTGTGACCAGCAATAAGCAGAAAGGCAAGCACCTTGTACCCTGTCACAGCCAAAGCAGGTCTTGGCCTGCCACRGTGAGACTGGTTTCTTCCTTTTGTCCTCCCTTCTTCCTCATGTCCTAACACCTCCTGGGACCTGGTCCCTTGGATGTCTTTTCTGCACTTCCCAGTTACAGTTATCATGCCTGTTGTGACCCTTCAGCCCCATGGCTAAGTACTGCTATTGCCCTTCTTCTCAGACTTTTTTMATGGATTTGTTTTCCTACTTAGAGTGATTTTTCACCTCCTAACTCTCACTCTGTCATGGTTTCTTGGAGTTTGTTAAAGCTTTAGAGCATGATAAAGTGGTGGAAGCATGGATTTTGCTGACCTCAGTAAGGACTGTTGCAAAAGTTTTGGCAAATTATCTCTGTAAATTATAAAAACCCTTTGAAAATATGTATATAAACTGCCAGTGGAATACATCTTGACAGATGTCTTTTCAACTCAAAGAAAATTTTTTGTTTTGATAGTATCAAGCTGTTCTATTTTGACTTTTTATGCCCACAAGCCCAAATAAAAATCAGAATTGTTTTCCAGAAGGAAAAAGGAAAGTATTTTACATAAGAAGTTCAATGCCAAAAAGTGGATTGGCATGAACGCCTGGGCAGCTAACTTGGTGATCAAATATGAGGTCATGAAAACTAAAGAAAACACAACACTAATAAAAGAGCATGTGAAATACCTGTAGAGGTGAATAAATCCTCACTGTCGCTGCCTCAAAATGGTAACTTACTGCATTGTTATCTGAGGAAAGCTGTCTACACCATGGCAATTTTTTTATGCTTATGGAAGAATCTCAGAATGGGACTTAAGCAAGCTCTTAATTTGCCCAGGTTATATCCTGACAGGCTGAAAGGATATAAAATCAGCAATAGTCTACTTTGCTATGTATTTTCCTCTTCTGAAGTCTTAGCATTTGTGTATGAAGAAGTGTCTGTAGAGTTCCTTTGTAGATGTACTTTGCACTGAAAACATATTTAAAAACTTCCTTTGTATATGACTGTTATCTATTGACATCCATCCTGTGAAGTCTAACTGCCCAATTTCTATGTGCAACCCTGATTTTCTCATTGTCCCAGGATGACTTTATGATGCTTGTATCCCCAATCAAAAGGTTCCAATTGTTTAATATTATACTTTTTTCCATATTTGAGAGTACTTTGCTTGTTAAATAAACAGTTTTTTCCACTTCCATCAAAGGGAGTTTATGTCCCCCAAACCAGTGGGGGAGGGACCGCTTGAGTTTGCTTTCTAGAGGGACCCCATTTGGAGGTTTCCTCCCAAATTTGYCCTAAACCAGGACACTCAAGCATCTCCAGCCTTATTCCTTCACAGCATTATTTCATGTAACCTGAGGCTCTCAGTATTATAAGTAAAATGTATACTCTAATTCCTCAGTGAGGATCCTCTCCTGCATCACAGCCATTTATTCTAGCATAACATTCYCTACTGTTTTGCACAGATGCAGCATAAATATGCCCTCAGAAGAGAACCATTACAGCTAAGGCCCTTGATCTGAGATCCTCATTATGCAGTCCACCCTCTAATTCACTTGAGGACTTCCTTGATGTTAATTTGCATAATACTTCATTTTGTTAGCTGAATACACAGTGTATTTCCTATCATGAAACAGAGGCATWTACATGAAGCAAGCTTTTCTGTGGAAAGAACCTTATTTAAATAAGAATATGAACTTACAAACCAAAGGCTAAGTTAAAATTAGGTTTGTTTCTCTGTGGGAGCAAGTATCTTGCTGATTAGGGTATACAAAATCTCACTTTTGTTGAATTTGGATAAGTAATATAATGAGAAAAATTTAAGTGTCCARCACATATACACACATTGGAAAATCATCTTCAACATCAAAATATGTTTTTTCAAGGATCCTAAGATATTGGTCTTTGATAAAGGAACAAATATTTATTCCAAAGTTAGGAGCTTTAATGGATGGTGTTTATTGAKGGAGTAAAACCACCCTGCTTCTTATAGACCTGAAAGGTTTTTTCTGTGACATGGTTCTTCACAAAATATGACAAAATCTTCACAGCCTGCCTCCCAAGTCAAAAGCTGTGGATAAAATATGGACCTCTTATCTTTGCTAATCTAATTTTAGACTATTACATTAGGAAATAGCCCAATTTTTTTATCACCAGAGTTTTCAGAATGACCCTAAATGTATMACACTGTTAGACTGCATAACCATAYCGTATTTACAGTGTTCACATTTCCAGTATGATGGCTGATAGTTTTTTTTATACTTTCAGTCTTAATAAGAAAACACATATTTTACTCACATTGGAAGAAAAGAAATATCAAGATATATTTGCATCTTTTGTAAGGGACATAATGAAAGCTAATGTTTTGTTATATATTTTATATGTCCTAACATAGACTAGTTTATAGAAAACATGCTATATTTTTTTCCTAAAATGGATCCCCTTCTTTGAGACTTGTGGCTGTTGGCAACTGACTGGCAATAGTTTTACAGTGATATTACAAAAAATCAGTGCTATTGTAAGTGATAGTTCAGCATACTAAGTGCTTATTTGAACTTCTAGTTCTGATTTCTCAGTACATCAATTTTACATAGCAATGAGTGGTGTATTCTGGYATGCACTAAGAAACTTGGCCATCTTTGCAAGTTGGGACTGAKGAGCTGCCACCCTCCTTCCATCCCTGAGCTGCTCACTCCTTCTTGACATACTTTTTAAGAAATGTYTCTGAGTTCAGTTGTAACATGGACACATCTTTCAATATCAAGATGTAGTCATTTAGAGATGGATAGTTATTTCACTGAAAAAACCCATCTTATAAACATTGAAGTGCCACATTGCCATGTCAGGCTTTCTTTGCTCACAGCAGATTATGAAAAGAAGATGTCTGAGATATATCAACACTTTGCATTGGATTAAATGTTGTTACAGGAAATAATAAACTCAGTTTTCCCTCAACTTGTCATTTTCTCTTTTGTCTATGTCCTATTTTTGTTTTCATACCTCATTCACTTAGCAGCCCTTGTGCACTTGTCTCTTTCCACTGTGAATTATGTCAGACAGCACATTGGTGCTCACTGAGATGCTGGGCAGAGGTCTCTGAGGGAATGGTGCTCCTGCCTCCAGCTGAGAACAGCAAAAGAAGCTCTGCATCAAAATGCTGCTGTACCTCAAGACAGAGAAAAAAACAACATGCATTTTCTAATAGCCACAAAAAGACGATGTGAATAATTTTGCAGGCCTCTCTCCTATTGTGGGTTAGATATGAAGTGGCTTTTTCTTTGTTTTATTCTGCACACAGCACAGTGGCTCTGTAGACAGCAARCATTTTCTTTAGAAAGATTTTAAGCAGTGCAGCCAGAAGCTTGTCATCTATCTTTAATACTACGARGATATGACATTAATCAATTTCCAGTAAATCTCTGTTTCATGTCTGAGCATGCAGGTTTTATTCTTCCTGGTAGTTGTTCTAATTGCCCYGGTAAATGCAGCAAATCTGTACCTCTGGGAGCAGTAACACTCCAACACTCTTTCCACTGCTCTGAAATCAGTGATTGAACATACTAACTTCAGATGGCCAGATACTCATTTTCTCAGTGCTTTCAGCCTGCCTTCTTAAGGAAATCAGGTACATGTGAAAACAATGTTTCACTGGCATTCAGCCCCCCTCTTTCCCTAGTAACTTCTAAATACRTTTTTTGGGCATATTCAGCTATGCTTGACAATGCCTAGATAACTCARAACTATTTAATTCCTTTGACTTTTGTGGAAATAGATGGCTGTAACTCAATTTTATCCCTTCTGTCTGACTTCCTAGAWGCAAAGAAAGAGAGGTCCTAAAGCCAGGCAGTAACTCATGCAAGAAAACCAGTCAACCCCCACCGCAGCAAATTTTGCTGATACCCTTCTGKCAGATCAAATATGGACAGAAAATTCAGGAGCCAGTGGGTGGTTTCAGAGAGCTGTGGCTAGAAGGGGAAACGTATCAGTGAAGGCTACAGCTGAAAAATTTTAGGACACAGATAAAATTGAGTGTGCTTGTGAAAAATCAAGGCCACAGCTTGAACAGGTAGAGAAATTCCAGGAATACTGTGGAGACTTAAGACTAATACACTTATTTCAGTGGAAGCCTTGCAACACACCAGTATATTGGAGGAACAAAACATGGACCAGAGRAGGCACCTGCATCCTTAGGTTAATTGCTTTATTGGTCCTGCAGCTTACAAAAATATGAATACCTGCTTTTGTTTACTGCAGTGTAAARGATTTGAAACAACTCCACGAAGGTATTTTGCAAAGTCCAGTACAAGTGATTATTATCTTCAGCTGTGGAAATTTATGTCACCTTTTATAGATCAGAATGTTTCTTAAGCTGAAAAATCAAATGCATTTTCTTTTGCTCTCATCCTAGAAGTGAAGGTTTTCTGTGTTATGTCAGAAAAAAAAAAACAAATTTAGCGCCTAGAGCTATCTCAGCATATCACTCCTAAATTAATCTGCACTCATGTTGCTTTCCTCYTTCTGGTGTCATATTTACCTTTCAGACTGAAAATAAAATACTCATTGAGTTYTGACCAGTGAAATTATGATTATAACATACTAATTTTAAAAATTCTTGGGTCACTTGAAAACACAAGCGAAAACACAAGCGACATATTAAATCAAAATGTCAAGCTATTCTTTTCCTCTTACTAGTTGTTATGTTCCTTTTAATTTCTCTAGTTTCTGCAGTTTTATTTAGGAGAGAGGGGGGTTTTCTCAATTTTGCATTASTGTCATAAACTTGATTGAGGACTAYGGAGAGTTAATCAAACACTCAAAATGGCAACTTAAGAGCCTTTACAGATGGCTGTATTTAGTCACTGAAATTCCTTTTCTGAACTGCATAGTTATGAAATTTTGCTTTTGATTTACAATTGAAACAATATCCATTAGTTTGGGGTTTTCTTCAGTAACCCCTTCCCCAAAGAGCACATGGTAAAGACTTCATTCTTTTTAAAATTAAATATTACCTGTTATTTGGAGTTTTTTGATCCTGATTTATTTATTAAACTTGTTCATCTTTAAAAAGAAAGCATACTAAATGAATAGTTAGTGGTTTTATTTACTGTTTTTTATCAATATTTTATGCAAAATCATGATTTTTCTCACAAAAATCATTAAATACAGAGATAATGCTARTCTATGCTTTGTCTTCTTATAAGTGGAACAATATAAATGTATCAGTTTAGGATATTGTCACACATGCTGCAAAGTTCATGGCTTTCATAAGGAGAGATAAAATGCAATCACTTTTCACAAGCTTAATTTCCCAGTTGTTCTAAGTTGTCTCCCAYTTTCCTGCTTGCTACCAATGGCTGCAATTTTTTGACAAAGTGTTATTCATTTTACCTGTATAAGAAAACTTTCTGCACTGTGAGCAATCAATTTGAATCCAGCAGTAAAAAGYAGAAGAGTGAGAAATCCAAAATCTACCCTGCCCCTCTTCCAGGACTGTGCAAAGAGACAGTGCATCATTGAGGAGCCATCATTCTTGGTGTCCAAAAAGAAAAAAGGGATTAAAACAGCCCCATACAATTTATTCTTTAGGCTCAGTCTTAAGGAAGGTAGGTCTTTGTGTAAATTATTGCTACCTTCTTGAATTTGGTTTCTAGTGGTTCCTTTTGCCCGTGTCAGTGTTCAGGGCCTAGCTGCTCTCTGTCAGCCAGAGGCTGGGCAACCAGCGATCTCATGCGTGGGCACCACCCTGAAGACTCCAAACACAAGGAGAAAAGTTGGGAAAAGAGGCCCTTTGACAGCCCCAAGGAGGCGACCAACAAGGAGGTAAAATGGAGTCTGTGCCAGCCCTGGGAATGATGCCAGAGAAAGGGCAGGAAACAAGGGCAGATGGCACTTGTCCAAGGGGTACCTCCATGAGACCCCTCACCTGGTGTGAGGCCAAGGCCCCTCCAGCMGGCAGGGCCAGAGGCAGGGCTGGAGACCCGACAGTTTTCAGCTGGGCTGAAATCTTGAAATTTGCTGATGAGTTTGTCTCATCATCAARGCCATTAATTAAAAACATTGGTGGGTGTTTGCTCCCTGAGGGATGCTGTCAGTAACCAGCTGTCAGCTGTTTTTGTGCTGCTGATCACCACCCTGGAGACCAGCTAACTTTCCACCCACTTCTTARTCCATGTCTTCAGCCTGTATTTCACCAGTCTGGATATAGGAAGGCAGTGGGTGTGGTGGTCCCTCTCTGCCCCAGGGTCTCCCTTGGGCGAGCCTGGCTGTGAGGTGGCACCACAGCAATCAGCGGGTTCGTGAAGCACCCCAGATCGTGGGAATACTCAGAGGCAGGAAAACCACAACGCAGCCACCAGAGTAAGAGACTGACTCTCCTGAAGGTCTAAATCCAAGCTTTATTGGAGCTCCAAGGAGCTCAGCCGACTTGGACAGCCACCTGCTCAGGAGAGCCCCAAACTGGCTCGTGCATGAGCTTATAAACAGGGGTGGGGAAAGGGGAGGAGAACTTGGAATATGCAATGAGGGTTAACCAGGGCAGGGAACTGAACAGAACTGACAGTATAAGTTTCCAACTGTGGATAACAAGGGGTGGAACCAGGGTTCCACAGCCAATCACTCGACGCCCTTCCTGGAACTTTCCAGCAGGAGAGGGGTGGCCTCATGTGACTGACAGGGAGCTCTAGGAGGGGTTAAGAGACTGACACACTGCCTTGAGGGCTGTCCTTGGGAGGGGTTAACTTGGAGGGAGGATCAGGGTAAACTACTACAGGAAAAACATAGGGGGAACAGGAACAAACCATTAGAGCAGAGTCAGGGGTTAACAACACAAATCCCAACAAGTGGGCAAGGCCTGGATAAAGTTACAGTGAACAGCTTTCCATGCCACCTCCACACACAGGCCTGTCAGTACAGAGGGCAATCTCTTTATGACAGAAACTGCCACAAGATTGTAAAACAGCTTAATTATTTATTTGATCTGACCAGCATTTCACTAGGACCTGGATCGGATCTTTGGCTAAGCAAACACTTTTCTTGTGTAATCTCTACTGTAAACTTCTTTTTCTTGTAACATAGTGGTGCTTTTCCTTCCCACCAGTCATCTGCCTTACAGAAAATGGTTGTATTACGCACTTAATACACTGTGCAAACAATATCAAGGTTGTCTTCTTCAGGTTTTTCAGGTCATTAATTTTCAGTTATTGTCAGTAATTTGCTGAGGTTATTGTCTTGAAAATTCTCTCCAAGAACCAGTTATGGCATTCACTGACTTCTCTTTGCTGTCTAAAATGCAAAAAAACTAYATTATGACTGTATTTTCATATATAGTTCACTACCTCTACAAATATTWATTTTATTTTATTCATTGTTTCTTCTTCCCAGGTTGATTAACCTCAAGATATGATATGATTTCTACTTCTTCTTTTCAGGACTGAAAATAATATCAAGAAAAAAAAAAACAAGCTGAAGACGGAGCACTTTACTTGAGTGAGTTCCCAGATGAAAATATCAGAGCACAGTTTTTTGCAGGAAACCTTCTGTCTGAGCTTCTGCAAATCAAGTGATAACACTGATATACATAAAACAGCCAAGCCACAAATGATGTACTGATGACAGAGTTCYGGGTTTGCACATTTCTAATTCAAATAACCACATTATAATACTGCAAGTTTATTAAGTGGTTCAAGGAAATTGACGTACTACTCATATTCTGCAGCCGTTGAAAAATTTTTATGTTTGTGTCTCAAATGACGCAAACATAAAAAAAGGTGATTGTCTTCCCTTGCCTTCCTATCCCTTCCTGTCTCCAGATGGTTGATTTTGTCTATCTGCTAGTGGATCCTTGTGATGTGTGCATGCAGTTTTGTGACATGTTCTAATGAAGTCCGAAGGGTGGAACAACCATGAGAGCTACCTATTGGTATCACCCAAAGAACTAACATGAAATTTTGAACCAGAAAAAAAMCTCTTTTGTCAATTATATTTTGATGTCCCTGCAGCTGTATGAAACACAGGGAATCTCAAAAGACTCAAAACTGCAGAAATGGAGTGAAGAAAGCAATTTTGAGAATTTAATTGCCCAGATGATGATTAAGGAGTTTGCATTTTGAAAGAAAGAAATTCTTTAAATATTTTGATTGTGGTTTTTTTTTTTCCCTGATTCTTCTCATGTGGGTAAAGGTTAGCTTTTTGTTTCAAATAAATAGCTAAATTAAAGCCAAACATTTTGACCCGAGGTCACAAAGGCCATCTAGTCAGATGTCTTTTCAGCTTACCTTCAGTTTCAAGTATTTTGGCCTGAAGGCCAAAATATGAGTCTAATTAAGAAACTCTGTTTGGCAATTGTTTCTTTCATAGTTGGATTGGAAAATAAATTAAATTTATTACCTTTGCAATTTTCTCATTTACTTCAGAAGTGCTTCAATTACTGCTCTAAGCTCATCTTCAATCACTTTCCAAGGAGTAGCTGAAAAATTAATATTGATCTTTTTTGGTGATCATTTAGATATTCTACRTACTACTAAAATCCAAATCTGATTTTAATAGTGCTTCCATGAAGCTGACAAAGAGTTAACATGAAATAATATTAAATTAGTGTTATTTGCTCTTTAATAGTCAGTAAAATGTGAATCTGAATCTGAGATTGTTCCAACTTTCTTTCCGTAATATATATTTGTATTCATGTAATAAGCCTTGTTTAAATATCAGGTTCTAGCCACAGTTTTAAAGACTACTGAACTAAAAACTTACAAGAAAGTAAATTATAAGCTTAGGGASCTGGGGATTTTGGTGCCATTTTAGCAGTCCCAGAGACTGAGAGTAGGTGGGTTGAGTATGACTTCAACTTTCTCTGATTATGCAGGAATGATTTGCTGCAATATTTAATACTGCAGATATTTTTCTTTCTCTTTAGTAACCCTATGTTCTTTAAGGAGTTTCTAAATTCACCTTCAGCTAACAAAAATACATTCCTTGTGTTACATCTTATTAAAAGTTACACTGGACCCCCTGATGCATCTACTTCTAGGAGTTAATAAAAAAATAAGGAAAAATTGTAACATTTTTAGTTTAATTTTTAAATGAAAAAAAAAAAAAAACTCACCACCAAAACAACAAAACAAAACAAGGTACTTGAAAATATCCAAAATAAGCTATTTTTATTCAAAAAACATTTTCACAAACTGACATCTTACATCCAGAAGGAAATTTGCTAACTTAAATTGCTCCAAATCAGGGTTCAATGAGCAGATTGCATTCACTGTTAGTAGCTGAGCCAAATTTTTTAAATCAGTTTATGCTATTTGATTGTATAGGGTAATAMATTTGCATTAAACTGCTATTTACATGCTTATGCTATTTTCATGAATGTATTTTGTCATGTTTTCATAGCTTTTGTATAAAATCATATACTTAACTAATTAGTAATCCTTGCCAGTATTATTGTGACTCATAACAACAATATGAATCAGCAGCTCTGACTGCTTCTCTAAAGGGCATCCACCCAGTCCTAAGACCTACACCCCTGGTTGCACAAATAAGTAAAACTAGAGTTGGATTAACCTAGGACTATTTCCCACAGATTGTTATTTTCCCCTCATCTTTCCTTTCTTTGTAGCTAGGAGAAATCTGTATCAAAATGTCACCTATGGAAAACTGTCACTATGAAACCACTAGCTAGTTTTCCAAATAGTTCCTACACTTGGTTRTTTGACAACTCTTATGCTAAGTAAAACTTATAGCCCTTTTAATCAACATTTTTAACAGAGAGATATTCTAGATATTTCAGTAGAATAATCAGCCCCTATATATTAAGTTTCATCATGTTATTTATTATTAGTGAGATACTGGTTTGAGCCCCAAAGCATGTTTTAATGTTTCTTCCAGAATATATTTTTAGCAATAACATTTATAACTCTGGAATGTTTGCTCTCTGTGTAAATGTGCAATTCCTTTTTACCTCTCACTMTTATTTTTTTCCTTCAGTGCTTCCTTGGGCAATAAGTCTTGCAGACCAATTACTGGTATCTTGAGAATGTATTCACTTTTATTGGTTTTGAATATGCTACCTGTTAACTTCATGGTGTAATTCTCTGGGGGTGTTTTTTGTTACAGTTCAGGATGAACAAAAATTCCCAAGAGAAACCCTTTATAGCATACTGTATCTTATAGTTTCACACAAATATTTTAAGCTAATTAATATAGTCCTCAAGTACTACTTAAATTAAATTTGTTTGAACCTTTCCCTCTCCTTTTCAGTTTACTGAACTGACGTGGAGACAATAGTTACAAAATAACTGGTAAGTTATTTTGCACAGGCATGTTGCTGCAAGATTTTCTCACGCTYGGAAAGATAAAAATCAGAGACTCTTTTAATAAAAAATCCCAAATTGATGGATCTCCAGTTAAACACTAGGCTTGATCCAGACCATTRTAGGAGTAAACAAAGTATTTTTATTTCACTAAGTTTCAAAGAAACTGGAATGAGCCCCTTGTAAAAGTTGCCCATTACTAATTTGCAACAGCATGATCATAGACAACTCCTATTACTTCTCATTTTTTCTTGACTTGGTTTTCACAACCAAAGATAGAGTCTTACTTGCCCTTGCCAAATAAAGCACTTAGAGATTAGATAATTTTATGAACTAAAGACCCTTTTGTTCGCTGTTCTGGCTGACTGATGAGTTGTTTATCCTATTTTTTATGACAACATTTAAAAATACACCTTTAGTACAGTCCATGTCCCTAAGAAGCATTTTAAGAAGTTTGTGGATAGAAAGTACCATATGTGCAAASCACTGCAGTGAGTTAAGAAGATTCTTATTGAAGATTCAGTTGGGTCTTTTGAACTGAAGAAATATTTCTGGGGTTTGTTCTGAAACTTACTTAATTGCTTTCATTATATTTCTGCAGCTAAAACAGATGTCTTTTGATATTGTGCTATTCATCTTTTATTAATTATCTACTTAGACATATGAACAGACCGTTTGAAAACTATAAGCATTAGCAAGCTGAACCCTTCTGTATTGGATATACTCAAAATTTTCCTCTTAAYTAAAATGTCGCTCATTAAAGGAAAATATTTAGGTATTGAGACAATATCCGCTGTATTCATAAGCCTATAGTTGAACTTAATAACTAACTTTTTTTTCTAATGGAAATCTATGTGTGTGTTGCTTGCATATATTGATGTTGCCAACTTGTCTTTCATGGAGAAATTAATTGACTGCTCTAACAAGCAGCAAAATGTCTATCATATACATAACATTTTGTATATATAGGAAAATAGATCTCAACCTGGGTTTTTTTTACCTTAGGTGGGTTCTTAGACATTGGATTATATAYRCTAYATCATTAAATYRTCTCTACAATATGCAGASTTTTAAAAATAWTTTGGGAGCCTTGCAATGCMATTTAACAGGYCMAATAAGCATTTGAATTCATGGTGCKTTTACGTCATTGRAACTGCTGAAGATCATCAATTATACTTCTGAAATGCCCATGTACTTACTGAGGGGAAAGGAGGGATGGGAAGAGAAAAAACATCTCTACTATCATCCCCCAAGAAAAGAAAATCATACTGCTGAAAATTGTCTCCAAAGAACAAAAAATGAGAAAAAAAACCCCACCACCCTTCAGAAGAGGAGTGTCTATATACTGGGTTTGGCTGTTAATTCAGGGTTAAATTTCTTCATAGTAGYTTGTGAGGTGCTGTGTTTTGGATTTGTGAGCAGACCTATATTGATAACATAGGGCTGTTTTAGCTGTTGCTGGGCAGTGCTTGCACAATTCCAAGGTCCTTTCTGTTTCTCGCTCTGTTCCATCAGTGAGCAGGCTGTGGTGCACAACATCTGGGGGCGAACATGGCTGGGAGAGCTGACCCCAGGTGACCCAAGGAATATCCCATATTACATGACACTGTGAYCAGGACAGAAGCTGGGGGAAGGAGGTGGGAGGGAAGGTGGAATTTCAAAGTTATGTCCCAAGTCACAATTACCTATTGGTCCCTGCTTTCCTGGAGGTAGCTRAACACCAGCCTGCCAATGGGAAACAGGGAATAAACTCCTTGTTTTGCTTTGCTTTTGTGTGGGGCTTTTGCTTTACCTACCAAACTGCCTTTATCTCAAATCAAGAGTTTCSTYACTTTTACCTTTCCAGTTCTCTCAGGTCCCACAGTGAAGCTGGGTGGGACTGAACTGGCTCAACACAGCACTCTTGGGAACAGCACCTTAGACATGCCATATGTAATATATATTCAGTACAGACAGTATTCCGTCAATAATTAATTTTTAGATTGTCATTTCTAATTTTTTAACTACAGGTCCCTGCTTCCTGAAACCAACACTTTGTCTGAAATCCCTTCTTCAGAGATAATTCTTACAATATGTTTTGATATGGAAGAAGAGATGTAAAGCTGGTGAAATAGGTGATACCTTTAAAGGTGTTGCCTTTAAATCATGTGGGCCTGCACAAGCAAGMAAGATTTGTATGAGAGAAAATTGGGGGTGCATATTATTTTTGCAAATAAGAGAGATTTAACTTGGTGGGTGAATTTTCAAAACTTAGAAAATTATTTTTAATTAAATAATTAATTTTATTATTTTCTTTTTAATTCTTCCTGCTTGCTCACTAAGCCATTCTCCAACACCACTGACTATCATAACAAAATTCAGTTACGAGCCTTARCAAAAAACTGGGAGACAAAAACCACTAAATTGACATTTTTGTGGCCTCTAGGTTTCAAAAGACTTTTATATTGGGTTTTTTTTTTTTTGAATTACCAAAAATGGCACTAAAAAGACCCAACCAACCAAACACAGAACTTTCAAAAGTTGGGTTTTCGAGGAAGAGAAAACCAAATATTTCAAATGACTGTAAGAAAATAAATAAGTATGCCCATGCAGTTAGATCAAAGGTCCACCTTTCTCTGACATAGGATATAAAGTAAGAACTTTGTAAATTTTAAGACCAGGGTCACATGCAATGATCATTCTCCAGACTGTCTCCTTTTCTCCAGAGTCTTGTATATCAGATGAGGCTTTTGCATTTSATAATCTTGATAGACTTATTCCACAAATTTGGACAGTTTCATATTTAACCCATGTAAGATTTTAGCCTCAAAGAATCCCTTGGGAAAGATCTTGGCATGTTGCTTGCACAATGTGTAAAAAATTCTCTCTTTCTGACTGTTTAGAATCATCGTTCCCAAGGTTGTCTGTGAAATTCATGGTAATTGAAATGTAACACTTGCTCAGAAGCTGAGGRCAACTGCAAACAAGACTGGTGAATAACATGAAGTGGTGCTGCAATTTCCTGTGTCAGGTGATACCAGATTAGATTATTAAATGGGAGAGTTGCTCAGGTCTTGACAATATGAAGAGGGAGGAAAAGAGCCTCTGTGCCACTTTTTGTGGGAGYTTCCTCCAATGGCTGAAGTTACTGGGGAAAATCTTCTGGCTAACCAGAAAGATCAGATGAGCTTGTGGTGAGGGGGTTTCAGAGGGCACAGGGTGAGAAAACTGAGGAGAGAGAGCAAAAGCTCTTCAGATACCTCACATGTCACCTGAAGTGATCACAAACCAGCAGTAATGAACAAAGGTCTATTGATAAATTGATACTTCTTTTTATAAGGACAAAATATAAAAGTGATGCAATTGAAATTTCTTATAACTTAGGGGGATGGGCCTGCAGAATTGAAACATTGAAGCAATTGAACATATTGACCAAGGGTCTAGAGGAAACAAGATAGTAAAAGATGGACATGGAATAAAGTTAAGGCATAAAGAGAGCATAGGCTGAACATAAAAAGATAAAAGAAAAAGAAAAGGTACAATAAACATGGAATCAGGCATATCCATTTATGATAGCATTTCAAATATTTCCTCCCACASGTCCATCCAGAAGAGACCACAAACCTGRGGGTTTTCTCTGTCCCTTAATTGATAAATCCATCTTTTTCAGTGTTGTTTTTTCAKCAGTCTGTTGTGTGTATGCAGTAGTAACCCACGTAACCCTATTTATGCAAAAGCAGATAATGTGAATTTCTTGTTTGATATWMCAGTAAGGATTTGGGAACAYTGAGGTGAAGTTCTTGATGTTTTTYACAACTGGACTACACAAAATTTCACAACATTTGGTTAATTAGAGTACTCCTTTACAACTAGATGTGCATCAAAGTGTTCATGAGATGCTTCTCCTAGCTTGCAAACACTCCATTTTCATATCTATCGGTTCTTGATGAACTGCATCATGTACTTCTTTGGTGTACTACTATATCAAACAATGTATTTTCTTAACTTCATGGCTACATTAAGTTCTTAACTATATGGCTACATGACAGACTTTCCTGTCAGYGCAGCTCCTGTTTCAAACTAGGCAACCAAAGAACACTCCTTATGAACCAGCTGAAGTTGACACCCTCCCTCACCCTCAAATTCTCTTGTTTGGTCGTGAAAGGGGGCCCCAGTCTCTTCCTTTTGTTGTGTATTCTGCTGCCATCCTGTGGCTATTTCTTTCCATTCACATCAAGATTTAACATAAAATATTTCGGTTTACACCTCATGCAAATTGTAAATTTGCAAATATCAACAAAAGTTGTCTCTAGGAAATATACTCCTTAATTTATTGATAAAGGAGGCTGACACTTGCAGAATAAGCATTTCAGATGTTTTGGGGTTTATTGCTAAAGTTACTAAGTGAAAATACACAACATTTTCCACAATGAGAAGTAACAGTGMGTGCACATATTTTACAGTTCACTAAATAAAAACTTTCTTCATATGATACTTTCCATTGAGATGACATAAAATAATTGTTCATAAGGGCAYCTTTAGTTGTCTCAGACAAATTCTACTTTTTTTTCATATACTGAGTTTGACTGTGATGTGCAATCACTGAAGGAGGTCTCCAATCTTTTAAAATTTTTTGTCTTGAATGGTGCATTTAGGGACTTGAAAGAATTTTTTTTCTCTGAGCCTTTTTCCTCTAGTTTTAGTCTTGAAGGTCTTATATGAAAGTGAAGATGGTTTAATGGTGAACATGGTGTGGCTCTAGGTTGACAACTGGACTTGATAATCTTAAATGTATTTTCCAAACTTTTTGATTCTATGATTGTAGGGTGTGATCAAGGTAGAAAACTCTTCCTGGCCTCTAAGAYGGATCATGTAGCTTGTAACATCATCAGTCTTCCAGCATTTCACAAAGTTACATTAGTAGCCTAATGGGTTTTGGTTTTATTTGGAATCCCCTTTCTAGGGAAAGARTAGGCTTCTAATCTGACCAGTCTAAACTGGAAATAAAAGATCCTCAATTGCAGTGGAYAAGTTCTTCAGCTGTTGACGACATCTGCCTTATAGTGCTTATCAACATGCACATACATATGTGAGGGCAGCCTTGTATTATTTAGAATGTGCAGACACCATCCCATCGAGTCTGCTGTGTCTGTGATGCCTTTTACACACACTGTGTCTCTTTGATGCTCTCTGACCACTGCCCCCTCATCAGGTCAGACACACACTCTGAAATCTGTATAGAGAYCAGGATGCAGCTTCTGTGTGCATTATGGACTTCAATATCTTAATTCTGTTTAAAGGGGTGGACKATATAGATGGAATTTTCTACCCTTCTGCAGTTGTCAGATTTTTGCCTTAAGCACTAAAAGCAATTTTGTGTTAACAAACTCTTCCTGAAACATGATCCTATTACGTAACATGTCAGTTTTAAAGAGATAAATGATAGGGGTTTAAGCAAATATTAAGATACATAGGGCTGCTGAGAACAACACTCCATGCTAAGAGAATTAATAGAAATTCCATCTTCTGCTTARCACACTTGGGTATGCAGTAGTACCTAAGTTTTAATTTATCAATATGCATAAATGCTGAAAATWCTGCTATTCTTTCTGCCCAGAAGTGTTGCCATCTTGCTGATTTTGAGCACTGCAGCACCTACATGCCTAACACATTTGGGAATTACAAATTGCCTGACACTCCCCAAGAGCATTGAATGCAGTACAGATCTAGAGGGGAAAGGGTGCTTTTCATAGTGTGGTAAGCAGAACTTTATAATCCTTACACGTTTGCAGTTCCTAAATTAAGATATAATTGCCTGTTGCTTTACTCCATCTGACATCTCTGAAGTGGCAAACAAAAGGAATGTTGCAGGTTAAAGCTGAGATGCCTATTTCTTCTGTTGTAATGCAACTATTTTTCTCCCATTTGCTTATAACTGTGCCACATTCCTTAGGGACAGGAATTTTACAAATTTTATGTTAGTTAAGATGGGAAATGGTTTTAAAAGTTTAATCTTGCACATTTGTTTGTCTATATTTATGTGCATGAGCCAYGTGAAGGAAGAGGTTTTGTCTGTTTGTCATCAATCAGAAACTATAAGGCAACATCTGAACAGAATTTTGACAAATAGTATCAGCTTGGAATCTAAAGCTGAGCATGAGGGACGAAAGTTAAGCTGATGGAATATTAAAATTATATGCAGGATTATATATATAGCAGGATTTTTCTCATCACACGTGGGAATGAAAGTATAGAGCTCACTGACACAGGAGAATTTTAGGGTTTTTTCTGCTCATTTTAAAGTGACTGCAAGTATTGGCTGCTCTRGGAAACATTTTAACTCCTAAGATCTTAGCTTCAGAGCAGAGAGTAAACAAAATGAAGGGGAAAAACCATGCCCCCAAAATTTGAATTGTAGGCTTCCAACCACATTTAGACATACTTAGGAATACTTGTAAAATGTAGAGATTATCCCATCATTTTAACCATAAGCATGATGTCGAACTCTGTCTGATGCAATGGTCTGATTTTAGTAAAACAAGACAGATTTGTGTGGACAGCAAAAATTTTTAGTGTCTGGTGAAACATTTTGTTTGGTTACCTGTTTATTTTGTCCCAGCAGAGCCAAACTCTTGTGGTTTGTCCAGAACAAGTATATGCTAGACAAGTATATGATATAGGAAGCCAACATGTCAGACACTGACTATAAAAGCTGTGGACAGCATKACAAGGGTCAGGGAATGAAGCTGATGAATTTTCAAACATGTTTGGGAACAGGTGTCTTCAATCATTAATAACTTTCATCCAGTTTTGTTTTTCTTGTATGTGCATAATTTGCAGTGATGAATCTCTTGATAGTTGGAATCCACCAGTCAAGGAAAATGAAGTCTTAGTATCCTGAAGATCACTCTAATTTGATTAATATGGAAGGATGAGTAGCAATCAACTTGCTTGACATGGAACTTTTTGAAAAGAAAACTARAAACTCCTGTAATTTAGGGTTGTGTAAATTATTTAACTTTCTACTAGGAATTAAATTGAGGGAGCAATAAGAGGATGGAAATTTTCTAGTCAGCAGCTCTTTATAATCACTGTGTCTTGATAGGTCACACACAGATTCTGTAATAACTTTAACTGGGGTATATTAATTTTCTAGCAAGATACCAACACAGTCAACATAGTAKTATGATGTTTTTCTGTCTTGATCATAACTCCTCAGTCAAATGTCYTTCTGGAATATTGCATACAACCATAAAACTTTTCTTTCTACTGTAATGTGAAGATGAAGGCTAATGTGAAGATGGAAATGTTCACATTGTTATAGCTGCAGTTAAACAGCTATAAAGAATTCAAAATCCTTTTAAAACAAAATAAGAATAGAAGTTGAAGTGGAAATATTACAGTATTTCATCACAGAAACAATAACTTATTATAGTAGTAAAGATATTCAAAAGCTGGAGAGAAAAAAATATTTGTCTAAGTTTAAAATCTGTATGTAAAGAGCTGTGTACAGCATGGGGAAGGCAGCATGCCTAATCCCCAGGAACTCATCTTTACCTCATCAACTGAGGCATTAAATTACAGGGTAGGAGACTGAGGGAATTCCTCCAATGAAAAATAGTTTTGCAGAGGAGAACATGAGTTTTACCCAAATTATTTGCTGTGGATACAAGGTCAAGTATTAATTRAGCTACACTACAACACTACTTTATCATAGCCCATGATGTCTTCATTCATAGATAAGGAAAATAAATCAGAGGGAGCCAGGTTGCCTCACTTTAGCAAGACTTGCAAAATCTCAGAATTGAGTCACATCAGTCCAAATTTCTGTGTGCCCAAGGTCCCATCAGTCAGTGCATAACCAGTCTGTAACTGGTGGAATATGGAAAGCCATCCAGCTGCTCCCCAGGTGTACAGCTYAGTGCAGGATGCATCACTCCACATGTTCCTTTCAGTTGCATGACCAGGGGCAGAATGCATATGCTTAAATACTGTTTGCCATTTTTTACTCTCTCATAATGGCACYTCTGCACTTTTAACAAATGATAAGCAGTGGCATCAGGCTACTCAGTGATTCTGTAGCCTGCCAAGTACTGAGCTTAAATTCTGGAGTCCTCAACACAAAACTATCCTTACCTGCTATATTCACTTTGGGTTTAAACTATTCTTTTTCCACAAAAAAAAAAAAAGAAAATGTATTTTTTCTTCTCCATATGTACCAGAAAAAGAGGTATTAGGAGAACATTAAGACCAAATATCCATAGGTACTGGAACGATAAATGTGAACTTAAAAAAGAGTTTCATAAGATTATTAGACCTACTCCTGTCTGCACAGGCAGGAAAGCCAGTCCTGTGTGTCTGAGGCACATCATCTCTGCAAATACTTGTGAAACCCTCTTCTTTGTAGAGTGTGCTGGAAACCCACGAGAAAAACCTGTCCTCATTGCACTCTTTGCAGAGTTCTCAAAGTTCACATTGAGGATGATGAGCCACCGCTTATGAATTAGCATATTATATAAATCATGCTTGRTTATAAGGGTATATTCCCACTCCTTCACCAGCACAATGAAAATAGAACAGGAAAAAAATAACTGTATGACTGTTTTATTTACGTAAAGACATGTCATTAAAATTCTTTTGATTTTCCTGAAGGCAATTTTTTTACATTAGTAGGAATACAGATCTGGCCTAATTTCCTATCTGCAAATTAATGAGGATTGGAGATATTTAAATTGCATTCAGTGAAGTCAGATATTTAGAAAAGGGAATATCTCTGGTGAAAGAGATGTGTGAGGAAAAATACTGCAATGAAGTCAGAAAAGAGAACTTTTAGTGGATTGGGTGTATGACAATTTTCAATATATAGTWTTTTATTTGGAGCAGGCAAGTTAAAATGCATACTGCAATAGAAATATAAATGGATGCTTGTCAAAACTAGGTAGAATTGGATTTTTCTTGAAATAAGAAGCTATTTTGCTTTTCCTCTTCTTATGCCTTCATTGCTGTCTGTGCTCTTCTGKCAGTGTTACATATCCACCCTGATCTGAACTGTCACAGATGTCAAATYGTACACTTTAATTCCCCAGTAGGTACGTATGCTCCTGATATGGCAGAGCTGCACAGAGGAAAGCGAGCTGGYTCCTGGAGGCAGTGTGCAGGTCACAGCAGGAGGTGGTGGGCAGCTGCAGAGCTTGTAAAACAGCTGGATCAAGTGCAGCCTCATGCAGATATAGGCCCCCCATCCTAATAACATCAATGTCTACAAATTCTCTGTGCTCCCTGGGGAGTCATGGATGACAYGTGCTGTACAAGCACACTTGCATATTGTGCTGACTGTATCCTTTTCCCTTACAACACATTCTTGAACTTATTGGAATCATCAGATTTTTTTTTGTTTTTTCATTTCAAAAAATGAAAACTATTTCATTTTCCCCGTCTTCCCGTCTTCTTCTTTACTGTTGTTTCTTGAAATATTTGGGCAGGCATACCTGCTGAAAAACTGCTAATTTAAAGCCTACAAATATTTGAAGKTAGAAATCTATTACTTTTTTATRTTACATAYTACAAATTTTCAATTTGATAAGGAAAGCTTAAACCTTTGACAAAAAAAAGGCTGTAATATTGATTTTGATTATTTATTTCAGTTGGTAATCATATTAATTTAATTTCTAAATAYATCTACTGAGTATGTACCTTTCCTTGACATTTTTGTCTCTAGTGTTTCAGAGCAGTACCTTGTTGACAGCCCACTGCACACAGTTCAATGCTCTACCATTGCATCTATCCAGCAAAATAATAACAACATTCTTGGAAACTGGCTGCAAAGAAATGATKGATCAAGTGAAACTTGAGGACTGGGTTGAAAAGCAGAGGGATGATGACAGCAGAAAAAAAGTAGATAAAGTAATTTTTTATTGCACATGCAAAAAATAAACTTTTTTTTTAGTTTTTCCAACTCAGAGTTTCTGCCTAAGGGCTTTGCTGATGGCTGACCCCATTTCCTGCAGTAGTCTGGCCTGTCAGGCAGTTCCTCAACAGCCATTTACTGCATGGTGGCAAAGCTGAATAAATTTAACTGGAAACCWAAAACCCCTGTGGGCTAAAAGAGGCAAGTCTCTCACAAGACACGAAAGGTCCTTCCAGCTCATATCTTCTAAGGATTTAATAGAAGTTCTGCTGTGGACAGTAAGGAATGTGTGGTCACTTATTGGCCATACAGACTGAATAAGTGACTTCTGCCAAAGAAAATTCCCCCAGAGAAATGTTAGTTACAATTTCTGTGGAGGTATGATGCTGTTTCAGTGCACAGGTCTGGAGCAAATGTTCTCCTGGGGTCTAAATTTCTCTTATCAAATATACTGTTTGTGTGTCTATAGATTTTGCTCCCTTGACTATTAAAAAATTGTGGTACAACATCTCCATATTGGCAGATGAAAAGAGGTTTTTATTGAATCATGCAAGAAAGCTGATAGCATTCCTCAGTTTAAGAGTGAACTCTCACTAATTAACTGTGGCCTTTATGGCTGCTGACACATGGCAGAAAGGTTATGTGTACATTTTAAGATCAGCAGAGAGACTGGTTGGCAAAGATTTTTCTGACCAATATGTGTTCAACTTGCCAATTTCATCCTACCAGCCTCAAAAGAAAATGAAAATAAACCCTTGAAAAGATCGTCCCTTTCTGAAATTGGTCTTAATTCAAATGGTTCTTATAATCCTCCCCAGGTGTCAAACTAGTGTTACTCTCTTCTCTGGCATCATCTATTGGAGAATGAATTTGAAAGTACTGCAGTAATAATATTGTATAGTTACTGCAGGCAACAAATATTTATGTCAGGTAAAAGATAAATAAATTAAATTTGTATGAATGAACTTGATACCTTTATCACTTTCAGCTTTGGAAACTTAAACTAATTTTTTTTTATTAAGACTTGATAGTGTTAAGCCAGTAAGAGAGCAGGGAAAACGGGTACGGGAAAATTAATGCAAAAATGCTTTGTTGTATTAATGAAGATTTCACCATTAAGATCTTAAATTTTCTCTAGAGATAAGTTGAACTAGCAAGCATGTTTTTACTGTGGAAATATATTTTTATATCTTTCAGGAAAAAGTCTTCCTCAAAATCCACATATATTTAAGAAATGAAAACCGAATACTGAGAAGTTCACCAAGATTTGGGAGACAATCTTTTAATTGTCTTTTTAGGTGACCTCTGGCAATGAATAACCATTGTTGTAGTCACAGTTCCCAGACAYTGAATTATCTGTATATATATATTTCATTTTAAAAATAAACATTCATAGTCATGATACCACGGAGTCCCTAAAGGATTTAAAGTCATATTTACATCCCTCTTTACCTAGAAATCCAGTCACTGTCACTTATAATGTATCGATTTATTCTGGTGATAAAGCATCCTTAATTRTTTGCAAAAAGCAAAAAATTACTTTTAAGTGTCATGGGAAATTAAAATATATTAAACTGGAAACACTGGTAGGTGGAGACAATAATATGTCCAGAGGATTCAAGAGGAATCCTGGAGAGCTACTCAAAATAAATCCTGTGAGGAGATCAGCCAGGAGCTCCATGACCTCCTGCCCAAGCAGGCAGCTGCTCACAGAGCTCAGAGGGGCTGCTACTGTCCTTGTTACCTCTAAGTCACATGGGCAAAGTGTGCTTGGGAAGTGTTAATTTACAGTATCATGACAAATAAACTTACAAGTTCAATGAATCTGTGGATCTTGTTAACGTTGGGTCTYAGTGTTCCAGCTTTTCTGTTTCCTAACAGACCCTTTCCATCTAACTGTAGACAGCAGAAAATGGAGACAGCGCCTATTAGTGGCTGTTATCTACTGGATGGATCCTAACAGAGTTCCAGAATATGTATTTGAAGGTACTGGTCTTATTCCAAACTTAATTCCTCCAGTGTAGAATTGGATGGATAGTAGAACATACTTCAGAAAAGCTAAGAAACTGATGCTTTATTTTTAGATAGAAATCCTACTGTTGTTAAAGGAGTTTACTGTAGTAGGTTGACTAATACTTAATATTTGTAGCTGTTGAGTCACTAAGTGAGGTCAATCGTAGTTGGGTGATTATCCTTCACTAGCAGCTGATCTCCCTTACCAGCTGATATTTCATACCAGATTGTAGTCCCCTGTATTTCACCAAAAGGAGTTGCAGTTTATATCCTACATTTACCTCATGTCCTGTAGTCAGGTCACTGAGACTGCACAAACCGAGAGTGAGGGAAGCAGCTGTTATATCTGTGCTCTTCAATACAGGCAATATATTTGCAAACAATTACTTTTCAGCATCTTTTCTAAGTTCATGTCCTCTGTGCTCATCAGAGATGATAAATTAATTAATATAGTGAGCAGAATAATGCAATAAGAAACCCAGCGCCTTCAAAACCTAGGGGTCAATTTTGGTGATTTTATGTTTTGTTTTCCCAAATAAAAAATAGCAAAGATTTAAAAGTTACTTCTCTCTCCCTCCCTCTCTCTCTCTTTTTTTTTTTTTTCTTTTTCTTTTCTTTAAGAAAGACTTCCTATATAAGCTGCCTTTTGTTTTTGTTTCTTTTTATTTCTAAAAGATGGAAGATCAAATATCCACTCTGGGACAGAAGACATCATTCACCTAATCATGAAAGCATCACAAGAGCAAGACTAATTCTATCTACCCAAAATTTACTACTTCCTTTTGCAACTAGTTCTGAATTTCATAAGGTCTTCCTAAAAACTTTTATGGCAGGTTTTGTCTTTCTTGCTACCTTCCTTGTCATCTTACCAGCTGGGCCTTGCCATCTGTGGAAAGAGAGGATCTGATATGGGGACAGGAGTCTCTGTGGTTTTCCATAGACAGAAAGTGAGTCAGATATTCATCTGACATAGAGCCATATACCTTCACTGACTTTGAATCCAAATTTTGTCTCAAAGAAATGAAAAGCAACATTCCAGAATCTCTCAAGTTGCAGCAAAATATAGTTAGGGGTATTAAGACTGGTCTTTAGCATTTTTTCCCCATCCCTGTGGCAATTTCTTAGTTTTCTGCTAGGAGTTTAGGTATAATACTGTTAACCTGAAAAAGAAGAGAGTCCATCTGCCAAGGCAAATTTTAAAGTAAAATAACAGGTCCGGGATCTAGATGAGAAATACAAACATGGAAAACTTCTGACCAGCACTTTCCTTGGTTTGCTGTCCAGTCCATCTTTGGGTGATCAGACACCACAAGGTGCTTTTATTACTGCAATTCAGTCAACTTCAAAAATCTTAGTTGTGGTGGATTCCTCATGATCTTACCACACTCTGGATGCACCCATTGTCTATCTGCCTTCTTGATGATTATTTAGTTGTTACAATTTGTTACATTATTTCTATGCAATCTAATTACAAACCTTACAACCCAAGAAAACTCATCCTTCAATCTCTTGTTTCATGCTCTAACAGAAAAAAGTAGCATGTAGATGTTTATGCATATATGTAATTTTTCTGCAGAGTCTCTGAGCACCAAGATTTGATATCTAGAACAGAAAAAATCAAGACAGTATTCTATGGTTTGGTCTTCGCTTTAAAGTACCTGTCATTTCTTCACTGTGTTGTGTTAGATCAGTCCTGAAGGTAGTTGCAGATGAAGTCTGTAAGAAAGGCACTATAGGAACAAAAGGCACAAYTTACCAACTTTGGATTTGTTTCTGTTACAATTAATATGTCAAGGTTCTTTCTGACATGGATGCTCTTTCTGAACTAAGTTTTTAGCACATTTTCAACTGATCTTTTTATTGATAATTCTATTGTTTACTTACTCAGAAGAATAGTTACAATAATCAGAGCTATGATCTCTTCCCTAGTCAGGAGTAACTAGTAAAGTTTTATTTTATTATTTTATTTTATTTTATTTTATTTTATTTTATTTTATTTTATTTT
>CADDXX010000101.1:1222111-1277862 GCA_902810485.1 Alauda arvensis
TACTAAAAAAGATACCAACAAAATTTCTAAAAGGAAAACAATATACACAATTCTGTGGATATTAGTGTGGATGATAATGAAAACCTTCTTTCATTTATGTGTATCATTAAAAGCTGAGTACCTAGGTGCTTTCTCGGGGGAAGAATTGAATTACAAAAAACTGAGGAGGTGTGATTTCATTTCCTTCTTGCATCTGCAGAACATTTTGGGGTCAACAGTCTTTATTTTATTTGCTTAGTGAATGATAAAGAAAATGTGCTTTTTACAGAACATGAATACACCAGAAAAACAAAGATCTACACAAACTAAATGAAGGCTTTTTCAAAATGAAACTCCACTTAGTTTTTTCCTCCTGTTTGGTTAAAAATCTATAACATGTCAAAGGCTAGAAATACAAGAAGCAATTAGGCATTTATTAGTTTTTTTGCTTTGTTATGTATTATGCAGAATAAAGATGATATCTCCTTTATTTACTACAAATATGCAGACTTCAGATGGCCTTGCTATTGTCCAAGCTGAGTGCACAGAGCTAAATCAGAAGAAGCTGTTAGTGAAAAACAACAGGAAACAAAACCACTGCAAATATCAGGTCCTTCAAAGAACAAAGAAGAGCTGCTATTTATCCTGAAGTGGCACTGGAGAATAAAGGAGCAAGAAGCAAAATAACCGTGTCCAAACAAGCTAGTGGCCTGCAGCCTCATCATCCCTGAATTTAGAAACAAAATGAATTCTAAAATACTACAGATGCTGAGGCTGGCAGAAGTGAGGGTGAGTGTTTTTAAAATACACTGACAGACACTGGGAGCAAGGGAAAGGCTGCAGCARTTTGCAGCCAGACTCACAAAGGCAGGGAAGCAAGGAACTGGGTGGACAAAGCTTAGTTATACTGGCCAGGAAACAGTGAGGTGCAGGCTGAGTATGAAACCTATTGCTGTTTTAATCATTTTGCTTTATGCACTGCTGACAGAGAGGGGCATAAAAACATTTTTACTCTACAGAAACTGGTTTTGGGACTCTGAAGTAAAATGTTAGTTGGTTTATTGAATTCATTTGTCATTGGCACAAATTTCTGTTGAATTGTGCAGGAAATAGAACAGGCTGCATGCAATTCCTTTCCTGCTCTTATCAGGTTACCTGAAATTGCGCCTATCTGATTGTGCTCTTGATAAAACCAGAAGATATAAGGCCCCCCCAAATAACTGCAGCTGTGACACTTCCCYATATAATATTTCAGAGGAGTGGTAGAATTCCAGTCCCAGATTTTCTCAGGAAGCAAARCCCTCTCTTGGTCCCAGTTATGGAGGTTTGGGATCTCATCAGGCCTTTGATGAGAAAAAAAATGCTAGAGTTCAACAAAAACCCAGGTAAACCTTGGTTCCTAAAAGGTGCTTTTTAAAAAATATTTGCTGGTGTATTCGTAGTAATGTGTTATGATCATGATTATGTTCTAGGTTTGGTCCTTTCATATCAAAGGTGAACTCTCAGTCTTAATAGGACTTTCAAGGGAATTTTGAACCGCTTGAAGGCCTCTAATTGTACCAATCTTTCACGTTCAAGCCAAAACTGTATTTTAGTCATATCCAACATGAGAACAACAGAGCTGGTTCATGAATCACGCTCACTGTTACAGCATCACAATAAATGTATCCTATGCTGCTTTTATCTGGAAAAATGTATAGTAGAACACTGCACATGTCATTCTTTTAACTGTTTATACACAGTGTCCTCTGGAGGAATTCGATATATTTTTTCACTTAGCCCAGTCATGATTCAATTTCTCACATTCTGAACAGCAGGCGCAGATCTGTATTTCTTTTCTTTATTTCATTACTGGCTGATAATTTTATTGTATTTCATTTTGAGATTTGTCTCATGMACACAGTATGTGTTTTGCATTTAGCTGGATCTTTCTTATTTTTAGATCTTTCCTGATTCACAGTATGCTTAAAAATAAAAAAAAAACAGCCACCCAGTAGATTTTGTTCTTGCAACCATTTAAAATCAATTTGTGATCCTTTCCACTCAATCTTTTTCTTTAAAACTGATAATATTTTCTGCATGAAAAGTTGCTGAGTTGAGAACAATAATAGATATTAAAACCGTATAAGCATTTTTCTTTTTAATTGGTTTTATTATATCCGTACATTTTCATATCACTGGCCTCAAAGCCGGGATTGTATCATGAAAAGCTCTGTACAAAAGAACAAATAAAGGGCCCACACATTCCCTCTGTGACTGCGCATACTGGAAAAGAGATCTCAGCTTGGGCAGTCATGTGAAAAGCTTTTCATCTTCCCTTTTCCAGTCTAAGGTAAAAGTCTTRACTTTTGCTCTCTAAGGTTCTGGGAGGAGCAGGGGTGAGAAGCCTTTTGTTCCCATTATCTACAACCTGTCAAGGCAATCACTTTGTCTTCTAACTCATGAAGGCTTCTCGATCTTGTCTGCAACAAAGCACTTTAAAACACGGGTCTGGTGAGTGCCCTTTGGGAATTCCTAAACTGAAGCATTACCACTGTAATCCTGTCTGTAACATGCCAGCAACAGCCTGGATCCTACTTTGGAGATATCCCAAGAGGCACATCTGCAGCAGCCAGAGCAGCCAGATACATGATCCATGATGAAATTTGCTTCCACAAGGACTACTGCCAGCCTGTCTCTGAATTTTGTCTCAATTTGATCCTCATTCCAATACCCAAGGCTCAAAATATTTACTGTTACAATGGAGGAAAGACAAGATACAAGTCTAGAAGTTGAGATGTTTTCTGCTTTTTCTACAATCKGTGAAGTATTCAGACAATATTTGGGACTGGAGTAGAAAGTGAACTAGAAATGGAGCCACAAAATTCCCTTAGATTCTTATTCTAATCAGGAAAGTTACATTCCAGACAAACATCACAAGAAAGCAGCACTGGTAGGAAATGTTTGAAATATTAAAATACAAAGAACTTAAAATATTTTWTTTTATGCCCAGATATTCTTTTTGYCACACATCTTGGCATTACAATTCATTCATATATGGGGAGTATTTCAGTATTTAATATTCTTCAAATACCYRGAAATGATAAAATTTCTTTTAGGTTAAYACATCAATGCAATCACTGGTGAAAGTATGCCTTGGATTTCAGGGTTCTTACCAGTAGCTAAGATTATGATTCAGAATCATTATATCCTTTCATACTTCTACTGACGTCAATCTGATACAATGATGAAAGTAAACAAGTATACAGAAGTACATTTTTTGGAACTTATTCTCTCTCCTCCTAAATCTCTCTGATTTTTCAGTTGCTCCTTTCAATCCCCTTAACTGTTAACCAATGCTTTTAATCTGCCAGCACACAGTACTGTATATAGAATTTTGAGATCTCATGCACAGAGAGGCCCATGATTTTGTAACACTCGTTTGGACACCATCAGCTTGTGTGGTTTTTCCTGGGCTGAACATTTGGGACTCTGTCAAAAGTTTATACACTATTTTCAGACCAAGAGTATGTGTTTTAAAGTTTGTTCAGCCCTTCCTTCCCATGCATATTCATAGTCTTTGAATCCTTTGGCACTCAAGTACACAGACTTGTACTCTGCAGAAATAATAGAGAAGCCAGACATAGGGACAAACAGAGGTCTGATGCCTAAATTCTTCCTCCGACTATTTTATTTAGTGATACACAGACACAACCTGTACCTCTTGGAGGACCTGATAGGTGGCTTCAGAGTCACTTTGTTTCAGCATAGGAAACAATTTCAGCTAATTTGTGGAAAGAGACACTGAGTACATTCTCTAGAGTTCACGATTCTGATATTTYCCCCTTTTTTGTCTCAAAGAGATAATCTTTCATCTTTCATATATATATAAGGACCAAAATGATATTTTGGTTGCAGAGACAGTTGTAGGGGCTTGGCTGTCCAGTGTTGCAAATTGATTCTTTTATTGTAGAAAATATAAGTTTTGATGGGAAAAAAAAGTAAAGCAAACTAYGTAATCCAAGTTGTCACTTGTTATTCAGGCTTTTGTCTTTATCAACTGTTATCCTCGGCACCGCTCAGTAAGGATATCTGTAAGCATTTGAAGATGCAAATAATGTAGTCAGTTTCTTCCAAAACAGAAAAGTTGGGGGTTTTTTAACTTTCTTGTGGCTGTCTCTAAGGTCTATTGAACTCGGGCTGTGTATCTTGGCTGATTATACCTAACATACTATACCTGTTTGCTGTAAGCTTATCATAATTTTTAGCTCCTGCACAGAGAAGCAGATGTTTAAAAAAAATGTTTGAACAGCACGCTGAGCACAGCCACATTACTACATGGCCTTCAGCTGTGTAAGGTTACAGAGTTATTGATGTGCTGCAAACCAAGAGCATAGATTTTCTTTCATATAAAGCATGTTTGACTTTATCTGTAAAATAGTAAGCAGAAATCACATTCTCTGAACTGCAACTGTTGCAGTTTTAGTATTTATGCAAAATTCTTGTTTCTGCRGTATTAAGCGTCACTTTGAGCTTTCTATCAGATGTCAAGAGAATTTAAAATGAAAGAAAACCTTGAGTGAAAGAAGGTTCTAGGACAGATTTGTGTTATAGAATTTTTATATGTTAATTCTTGGCTTCTTAATGTTAGTGCAAGACCTCAGTAGAAAAAATTTAAAGGCCATGTTATGGAGAAAATACTAGAAATATGAGTAAATGTTATAACAGAAAGAGAGGAAGTTCTCCTAGGGAAGGAAAAGCAGTAGCTCTCAGATCCTCAACCTCTTTGTGAATGAGCTCTGTTCAAAATTCTTCTGGAGTACATATGGTACTAGGACTTGTTTCTTTACAAGTAGTTTTTGTACACTTTACTAGACGTGCAATGCTGGGAGAAGGACCTGTCATTTTGTGAGGATGTGAACAGTGAACAGGAGGAATGGTGTGTTTCCTGGGACTGACCAGAGAAAAATCTTGATCTGATACAGTAAAATGTAGTGAACACTGAGCACTTTGTAGCAGCCTGCTTACTTAAGTGGGTCTTTTAGGGGCTTTCTTTGTATTTCATTTACCTTTAAAAGTATTCAGATTTGGGATTTTCCACTCCTTTTTTTTTTTTTAACACAGTTATCAGTGTTTTACATTGGTCTTTAATCTGCTTTATGCCTTCTAGGCAATGTTAGAGCATAAATGCTAAATAGAAATTATACAGAAATAATATMTTTCTCAAATACTACTTAAGATATAAAAATATAACATATGCAGATGGACCATCATATCTCTGGGGGTTTTTATAGCTTACTATTTCCTATTGGTAAAAAAAAAAACAGTTTACATATCTGAAATGTGACATGGACATGTGAATTCTGAGCATGAATCGCCAATATAAAATTTTAATAAAAGTCTTAGYCTAGCCTACATTGCATCTTCAAGTATATTGTCCTAGGCCGGTAATTACAGTCTTTTATACAAGATTTATTTTAAGATACTGTTTTTTATGTAATGTATATTTTTATCTTGACATTGAAAGATCAGATCCTGTTTGTCATGTAAATTCTGCCTTGTGAATGCTTCAGTGACTTAAAGGAACATCTCATCTTCCAAGAAATTGAAGAAACAGTATTTTTCCTGTGATTACATGTATATGCAGTTTTCTTCCAAATTCTCCTGACTGAAATAAAGGTGATGGGGGGAGRTGGAAGAAGTTATGGCAAATTTAAAATAAAGTCCATTCACAAATGAAATAACTAAAATAGATTGTATTTAGTTCTACTCAAAGTCAAAATAATTTTTTTTTTAATCAAGTATTTATAATATGCAGGCTGAATACTCAGTTCCAACACAAAAGTTAGTGGAGGTCCTCTTCTTTTGCTTGTTCTGCTCAGTCTTCCACCTGGGTAAACCTGAACACAAGAAGCTTAACTGAAGTATCCTATGCTGAGTCACTGGTACAGGTCTCCCTGCCCAGCATCCCTTCGGCTTTTAGGAATCTTGCTTCAGTCCTGGTGGGATCACCCAGGTTTGTGGGCTGCAAGTGGTATTAAGAAAACCCAAATAAGTGATATTTTAAACAGTTGCTTTAAACCAAGCAACTTGAATATCTAAGATCRTGCTACAAGGAAATTGTTCAAGAGGGAGGAATTCTCATCAGTTTTGCCAGTTTTCACCAACTTCAAATCTAAGTGAGGGTGGTTGTTTATATACTGGTAGAGATGCTTTGTAAAATTTTTTATGTCTTCCAGTAATCTACTCTGTTTTCCTTTCACTCTGCATRTAGTATCTGCTTGGAATAAAAAAGATGTGACAATTGCAGTAGCCCTGGTGTTCCTAAGTCCAGCAGCTGTCTTGAGATGTATAAACACTGCTTATTTTTAAACATGCAAAACTGTTGGGAGGAGAGCAGAGGAAAACGAAGAATTCAAAGTGATTACCAGCGTATGTTATAAATAATATGTCAAACAATGGTATGTAAATGTACCATGGTGCAGTCAGAATACATTGCCACAAAAAATTTTTATTTAATTACAGACCACGGAAAATGAATCTCCAAAACCAGGCAGAATTTTAGACAACTCTAAATAAYGCTTTAATGTTTCATAAAGGGGGAAACTGCATCCTCACTTCCTGTTGTGGAGGCAAACTTAAGGTTAATAAATGACATCAGAGTGACAAATTTTTTCCACTGGTGAACAAAGCAATTAGTATGGACAAAAATCATGTCATTTTCTCTGCATTTCCAGGATTTAGGATCTCTCTCTCAGTTCTGGGAAGTCTGCCCAGTTCCACAAGTAAATTGCTACTTTTCTCAGAAACCTATGGGGTTATATACATTCATGTTTCTGTCTGACAGTAATGTCTTTGTAAGGATCATCCAGCAGCAACTGCATTGTTGGAAGTGATCTGCTGATGTGATAAAAAATTTCAAGATGTCAACAATTTGGCCTTGGCATTTAAATTATACAGGCTGAGCTCTTCACACATCCTAAGTTATATGGCCATGTATCTAAAAAACACAACCTGTATTAAGAAGATTTCTCTGATATCATCTATGCAAAGTAAAACAATGTGTCAGAATGAAAGTACAATCATTGTACCTTATGAAATGCTACTCAACAATCATATGGTTCTTATTTCACACAAGCCTTTTAGTTCTCTTCTAGTTTAGTGATTTGAAATATGAATGATATTACTTTTAGAATCTTGTGTCCATCTATGGATTCATTATTTGAGTTCCTATTTATGTTATTTTTCATTGCAAAACCGTCAGAGTGGATTATGTTTTTCAGAAGATGAAATCCACATGTTKGTAAATGAGACTGTTACATTTCCTATGTCTTCAGAGTTAATTACTGTTCAATTCATATGCAGAATTAAAGCTACTTGTGCCTCAGCTACTATCAGTAAATTTGAAATATAAGCTGCATTATATATAAGTCTGTGGGAGTAGGCATTGTCCTGAGAACTTTTTATATTATTRGTATCACTCAATAATTTATTTTGATGGCTAATAATCTTTTATTTCTCTCTCTCTCTTTTTTTTTTTTTCTCTCTTGTAGGATATGAAGACTCCTGAATACTCAAACAGAAAACCTGTTTGTGTATGAAAGAGAGGAATCCTTTTCACTTGCACAGACTTAAATCCACTGCTCTGCCATACTTTGAATTTGAAAGACCATGTAGGACATGCAAGCATTATATTAATATAGCTTCTTTGAAGAAGATTTTCTTCCTSTGGTCCATTTATCTTTGCCAGTTATAAGTTATTTCAAACTGGACTTGACTTTCTGTAGCTCCTGAGGCACACCAGCTGCCATGCTGCAGTGCAGCTTTGACCTCTGTGTTCTGGATGACTCTAACAGAATTGTTCAAGTCATTTGACATTAAAATAATGTTCAGTGACTCTGTCATTTTCAACCAATTTCCTGAATAATTTCAAATCTATTAATATACAGGAAACTGCTGCTTGACAAAGGTTGGATTCTGTGACTGCAGGAGCACCAGTTAATTTTTAACTTCCCTTATTATCTGAAATGAAACCTGATACGACAGGCTCATTTTCAATACCAGATAGTGAGGAAGATRGAAGCAATGCACACAACTGACATCCTTATCTGAAAAATTACAGCAATCTTATATTTTTCTCRTAGTCCAATGTTTTACATGAAAAAAAAAAGTTAAGCTAAAAATATGATGTTAAAGCACCAGCCTTAGAAGACTTTGCTCCAAAAATGCACAAAAATTCAGGAGAAGAAATCTTATTTTAAAYAGGAATTTTGCCTTTACACTTGTAGGCTATTAACGAAGCCTGTTGATTACAGTTACAAAAAACCCAGCAACATTTTCTTTCTTTATCAGGTTTCTTGGCTGGAATGAAAACAGAAGAGCTAACTTGTCTATAATAGGCACAATCTAGATCTTGTTGTTGCTTCTTTCAATGTTACCTCCATTTTTATTTTCATGGTTCTACCTAATGACAATATTAAATAACAAAAAAAGCCAACGTACATCCTGACACTTTAACATGCTGAACGCCCTCAGAAATTATTCCCAATACATTTTTAACTTACCTGTTACATTTTAGCTAACAATTCCAGCTGTGAAGTTTACACCTGATTATTTTTTTTGTGGCATCTTAGAGTGTGTGCACTAAAGGSTGTCTGTGCCAAGCCACTTAAAGCTTGGTGAAAAGATCATTGCTCTGCTGAAGTGACTGACTACATATTATGAGCCTGTAAGAACTGAATCATTAAAGAGTTTATTTTCAGCAGACAGAAAAAGGAATGATGTTGTYGGATTGAAAGATATGACATATTGTTTTACTTTGATGAATATTGAAGATTGTCTCTTAAAGAAAAATTGAAGCCCGCAGATCTTCACATGTCAAAAAAGTAGATAAGCCCAAGGGGAAAAAAGGAAAGGGAACCACAAGCTAAAAATTGAACTGTTGAAATGTGGTGATGATTGTAGTCATTATACTGCTGTCAATTAGATTAGCAAGTAACTCTGGAAATGGCATTGGATGACAAAGTAATGGAAAACTTATTTTGACTGCAACCAATTGGCTTACAGCAAATTGGCTAATGAGTGACTTGAGTTTTCAACTCAAAGGTGGATTTCCCAAGCTCTCAATCTTCTGGATAAATACCTAAAATAAATCCAATCATTATCTTTTTACAAGCAATATCTCTGGAAAACAGGAAACACACAGCTCTTACTGAATTTTCCCCAAATACTTCTGAAGAAATGGAAAATATGTAYATCTCGCCTTTGAAATAGGCAGACTGAATACTTCTCTCTGTCAATATGCAGCCTTCACAGAGGAACCCATAGAAAGGCAACAGGCCTCTCCAGACAGGAGGCCAGCTTAAGCATTTGATGTAGGGAAAAGAATAACTGTAGAACAGGACAGTTTAAGGGCAAAGAAGTTCTGGTCTGAGTCCCCAGCTCAATGAACACAAGCCTGGAACCACATGAAAAGAATACGGCCATGTGCAAGGAAGTGGCAAATTTGCTTTGCAGCCCTGATGGCCCATCTCTTTCTTTACTCTCTGCGCATGCTGGGTGCAGTTTGGCTGCTGGAAGGAGCTAGACATCATTTCATCATTCAGTCTTAACAGCCTGATCYTTAATTTTTTAATCTAGTGAAAAAAAGAGATAATTTCCATTTAACACTGCTCAACAAAATCTGGTARTTTGTCAGTATGGGTAGTTAATGTTAGGTGTGCAAGAAGTGGGAAAATGTGCCAGAGATATAGAAAAGCTAATAAAGTATAAATTAATTCCCCATCTCTAGTCAGAATTGAGAAAATCTACATAAATTTTATACCATGACTTCAAAAAAGATAGTGCTCTTAGGTATATTCTTAATCTAGTCAACATATGACAGATATGAAGGGCCATTAATTCAGTTCTGTATTTAGAGTTAATTGATGAAAACAAGTCTGAAATTTAAACACATGTATCCATACAGGYTTTTCATATGCATACCAAAGCCATTTTTCAAGCGATATAAGTTAAATTGACACATCTTTTAATGCAGGAAAACCTTACTTTGTAGTTTAGGGTGGTGAATGGCTGAATTTCTGTGCATTTGTCTCACACAGAGTAGGAAAGGAAAGCYGTAATAATAGCCATGAGTCAAAGCTGTGGTAGCAGGTTTCAAACTGTAACATCTGTATATGTTCACTAAAAATATGGCTTTAATAATTGCAAGATCACCCTGTCCAGTATTTATTACAGAGATGATTGAGTAGAGTTGTATAAAACCCAGACTCTTTAATCCATTTTTCTTGTCTCTTTGGATGGTGGCCATACTTCAGATGCACTGCAGTGCTGACAAATGAGTGAAGAATGCAGAATGCCTTTTCTGTCTGGAGCTTTGCAGCAGGGTTGTCTAATTCTTACTGTAGATTAAAAAAAAAACCAAAAAGCTATGCATGGATGTGCAGCCATGCTGGAGACAGGAAGCCTGAAATGCTTTCCTATATCTTGCATGAGACTAACTCAGTCAGATGATAAGGAGTTTTCATTTCATTCATCTCATTTTTGAGGATTCTACTTATTCGCTACAAATTTAGTTCTTGATATTTTACTAAATACAGAGATGGAGAAGCAGAAGAGTTTTTTTACAATATAAACCCATTTTTAGCTGTGAATTCTCAACTTATTTTTTACTATTGTGGGTTTTTTTGAATTTTTGTAAACACTTTTCCTACCTCTTATTTTACCTTTTTTTTGTTTGTTACTACTTCAGTTTATTTTTTTTAGAAAACATTAAGAAAATATAATTTTCAGAATAATCTATTCTAGATTTAGGTAGGTTAAGATCACTAGCAGTTTTTCTGAGCAGTTTTTCAAACTGACTGTGTCATCTGGGGCTGAGGAGTGCCTTTTTATTCTACATAATTCTGAACAGCACTTAGGACACAAATGTTCAGTTCCTAGCAGAAAAGTCCTATAAATACTAATAATATACAATTATAAATACACGTATAAACAGACAATATCTATACATCTAGAGAACAGCACTATTGTGATCATCTGTAACAAAAATATAGGAATTTTGATTAGACACAAAGAATACCTACAGTTATTTTTTGATTATCTGTACAAATAAAAAAGGTGGTAGTAATCACATTTGGTATGAAAAGGCTGGTAAAGGAAACAGTCTTCTTTATCACCTCTTATGGAACTAAAAACATTCCATTACTTCTGGCAACTGAAAAGATCCTTCAAAGGAAAATAGTAGTCACTCTTCAAGACCAAGTTAAGGAGAACGTTGCCCTTTATTCTATATGAAATGACYAGTACAAAAATTACTTTCTACTGATGAATTCAGACAAGTTACTACTAAGCATATAGAATTCTAAAAAGAATATTAACATACTAATATGAGGGCAAATAAAACATATACCCTAACATATGGTCCAATCCAATTCCAACTGAAAGGATTAGAAAGACTACCACTTACTTAGAATATATTCACTCATGCCATTAAGGAGGCAGGCTTTTGAAGTTAAAGTGTTTGTTTATTAGAGTGAAATTGTCAAAAAAAAAAAAACAAACCAAAAAAAAAAACCCACCAAACCCAGCAGTTAAGTAAACAGCAGAAAACCTGCAGCAAAGGCTGGTAATCTGAGAGCAATTTTTAAAATCACATTTTATTGTAGCAGATAACACAATTGATGAAACACAGCCCATCATATGATTATCTCATATTACTGATATGGTTGAAACAGGACAGTAACTATATCCTCCTGCCACTTTTCTATCCAAACACTCTCTCTAAAACACTATGGATTTCTAACATAATAGGCTTCTTAACTTCAGCCAACCAGACTGTAGGAACTCTGGAGATGCCSAAACAGAGCAGTTTGTCTATGCAGCCAATAGTGATGACAAATATAAGATTAGGGGAAGACAGGCTGCTTTCACTGTTTGGTGGTGTTTCTGGTACAAATTGCACCAATACCTGTGGATGGCATGAATTCCTTTTCAGAGAGGAAAAGGGAGATATTTGATCTATTTCCTGAAAACATTCATCAGCTTAAAATAGCACCAGAAACTTGCTTGAAGTATCCAGAGCATTAATGTCAGGGTCTCTTCAAATATTTCTCTTTAACACAGAATTTCAGTTCTCTGAGGTTATTACCTAGTAGCTAGATCATGAAAAACACCTGTTTGTGCAAAAACTGGAAAGTCAGTAGTGAAATTACTTCTTTAATAAATTGTTAATTATAATAATGATCTGTACAATAACTAGCCAGTAGAATAACTCATAAAGCTATTCATTGATAAAACTTTTTCAGACTGGGAGGTTTTCAGCAACCTGCAATAGTATTTTCCTGAACCAATTACAGTTCCTCATTCTGTGAGGAGTATGGGAGAGGAAACCTGCATCACAGAGAGAGGAAAATATTCAGTTGTTCTGGATTTATACTGAGCTAAAATTTTTCATAAATCAGGATATTGAGTTCTTGCTGACAGTCCCTGAATATGTATAGCATGCAATCAAATAAATTGGATAATCACTTTCTCTTAATGGTCTTGTAGTGATTGTAGTGACTGAAGATTCAGATGCTTTCAGATATTCTACGTGTTTGGTTTGTAGTATAAAAATAATACACAAACTCTGCATTATTTCAGACTGTTCCAAGGATGAAAACATGACATAGGCTTGGCATACTTTCCAGATTTAACTTGACCTGTAGAAGTTTTTCATCATGTAGGTAGTGAAAGGATGGGGGAAGTAAGGGGAGGGTGCCACTACATTTCTTAAAAAAATGGTTAGGAATAATCTGTATGACATGATTTACTCAGTTCTTTTGTCCTTCCGTTCCCATTTGTGTGCTCAGCACTTCAAACTGATTATTCTCCAAATCAAGCTAATAGGCCAATTAGCTGAAAGTAAAGGTAAATTAGACATTGTAAATATAGCATAATTAGATTTACTGACAATTAATGAACTGCTGCAGATACAGCACATCCACAAAGGAATATCGGGAAGAGGAGTAAAAAAAACTGATCTGAAAGTATAATTTGTAAAAAAATGTTTATGCTAGAAAAGATTTATTTTATTCCTCCCTTTTTTGATTGCTATCAGCATTGCTATATTATTATCAATAACAATCCTATAGTATATAAGTAAAAAAATGTTGTCTTTTTTAAAACATGAAGGATAGGCAGTCTTGCTGAGAAGCAGACTTTTACTTCAGTATTGTGCTGTGCTGACACCATTAGAGCTATCCAGTAAACAGTCATTGTGAAGGTCAAAGCTGAAAATTTTAATTCCTTCCTTTCATCCCTTTCCCTTCCCCACCCTCATTCCTCTCAGCTTTTAACAACAAAGACATCAAACATCCTTGTTCTACCCCTACTGCTTTTGAAACATTGAATGTTTACTAGGTATAGTACTTGGATAACAGATGGAATTCAATAAACACGGGAATCTTGTTGCCATTTTGGATGCTCTGGTGCCATTTGAATTAGATCATCAGCTGGGAGAGAAGCTATAAAAGAAAACCCACAGTGTCTAAAATCCCTTTTTTTGGGCAACTGAATCAAACCTCATATCACTTCATGTATCTAAGGATATGAGCTGTAATCCAGTTTGAAGTTAAGGCAGGACTAAAATTTTGCATCTAGAATCAGAATTCTAGGTGAGTGTCAGATGCCCTTGCTCCCTTCCCAGGCCCTGGGCTTGGCTTAGCTGCCAATATGCCAGCTCCTTGTGCCATGACAGGCACTCTGTGGTGTAAGTCCCAGCCTCCATCCACCTAGGTCCTTCTGCATTTATTGTCATTTCTGTGCAGTTGTATAAAGCTGTATGGAATGCCACAGACATTTCAAATGATAGCAAGCACGTATATAAATGGACAGGTGAGCTGGATGTTAGCTGGCCTTTTCAAATACAGGTATAGGCACGATCAGCTGCTTTGAACTGACTCCCACTGTTAGAACTTGTATGAAATAACCCTGTTCCTCCTAAAATCAGCAAGAAAATGAGGCCCTTCCACAAAATGGTTCATGAAAATTTCACTTCAGAGCATCAGCATTACTTCACACTTTGAGGACGACCCAGTTCTGAAGAAGCCCGAAGCTCCTGCACTGGAGCTGACAGCCCAGGGAGTTGTCTTGGGTGGCACCTGGGTTTAGACACATCTGCATGATCAGCTGAGTCTTGGAGTGCCCCAMCCTCATGATGAGCAGGCAGCAGGAGACACACATGGAAGCAGTGGCTGAGTCTGGGAGAAGGTCCAAAGCTCATGGAATCTACAGGTTGGGGCCCCACAGACAAGGTGCTTCCCCAGCTGAGCAGTGATCTCAGCCATGAGCAGTAGGAAGGGTGTGATGACGTAAAATCTTTTGACATCTTGTACCCTCCTCTGTGAGGCTGCCCTGAGCCATTGTCCAGCCAGCAATAGGCAGCCCTTGCCTACTCAGCCTCTCTGTGACTTCAGGAGGACATTAAATTCCATCTGTTTTGAGCAGTCAGAGAAGTTCCTGTGTTGGAATGGAATTMCAGTAGGAATTAGAAGCTTAGGTTGTAAAGCTAAGTCAAAAGGTTGACTTCAGCAGGTCAACATTATCTATGCATTGCCATAGGTATTCAGCGTTTGGCAAATTTTTTAAAGGTACTTAGTGGCCTAAAATATTTTAGKGGATTTTGTTTAATATTAATCACACCAAGCCACTTTAAAATTTTACCATATATAATYCAAAACAAAGTCTTCAACTTCAACAGGACATAACTATACACTTTTCCATTACAGGATATTTTTTGTGTATAAATAAATTAAAGATTGTGAAGTTAACCGTATTGCATATTTTATAATTATCATAGTTACTGATTGAATGCAAATACATTTCCTTGAGAAACTCATATTATCAGATTACACTTTCAATCCTCATAGTGCTAAAAGGAAAAAAAAAAAAAAGGGACACTAGCATTCCACCAGTCTCATAATTACTGCAGCAAAACTGTTTCTTGCTCATTTTAGTGTCAGCCACCAGTTCAAGAGTTAATATATTTCCTGGTAATTTCAGAAAKTCTCATTAACTGTCTTGGTGCTATTTCAAAATATAAATTACAATGTTTGCATACCTGAACCTCATAATTATATTCTCTTACTGTAAAGCACTTATATTAGATATATTGTGGCAGACTGAAGCAAATTCTAAAATTAAMATTGTTTCAGTGTAAAGGCCCCTTTCCCCAAAGACAAACTCCTGCCTATATTTAGTATTATCTGGAGATATCTGCAAATGTCATATATGACCTTCTGTTTTTACTTGACCACTTCAAGCTACATACAAGGTAAACATTTAGCTAGACTTTTCCACTTTTATGAATCCAAACCATTTCCTGYCCAAAGCCCACCTTGAAGTCTCTGCAAATATTTCCCTGTCTGGCTGTGCAAAGAGCTTTACCTGACTGCAGTTTAATAAATTTTTACTAACCTCTTTCAAAACATAAAGGTCATTAGTGCGCTCTTTCTTCTTTTCCCTCCTGAGATAAAAAYTATTCTGAGGACGAATTTAAACCAAAAACCAAAAGAATGACTTGGGGTTCTAATATTTAGTTAAGGCTATTAAACACTTTTTTGTTCCACTCCTCCCAGTATTTTAGATATAGAGTGAATTCTATCCATCAGTTGGTGAACCCTGATGTCACTGTCTAAAACCAAGAGGAGTTTTAGGATCACAGGAAAATTCAATATGGAAGGGATCTCAGGAGAACTTATAGTTCAATACTCTCAGAGTAGGGTCTGCTGTGACATTTTCCCCTGGTGGGGACTTTCTGTTCCAGACCATAGCTGACCTGTTCATCAAGGGCTCAGCCTTCTGAARATCCAAGCTACACAAATTCCTTTTGAAATGAGCTGGTGTTAAAGAATTTCTACCAGCCCCCACATATTTCAATAGGGAATTAAAGGTACTCAGCTGCTTATGGCTCAACCCAGATAAAAGAATAAAGCATAGCATCTGTGGGGGAGAAGTTTCTTACAAGGGAATTACTATTTTTTTTGTACACTCACCAATTAAAGAGCTCTCCCCTGGGCTACCAGAAGCACTGAAAACCTTGTGAGCCTGTGTCTTTTCAGCAAATGAAGAAATACATAGGGGGCTTGCTCCAGAAAGCCAAATYAATTTCAAACTTAGTGACTCATGAGCTTTGTTGAATTTAGTGCAAGAACAAGCAGTTGTTTCAAGGAAATAAACAGCACAATTGAAAGTACAAGCCTTAAATCACTAAAAAGAAAAAAAAAGCTTGCTTTCAGCATGATTTTTATTCTTTTTTGATTCTTTAAAATCATAGCATAAGAGTTTAGAAGATGATAACATGACTCTGCTGTGCCTCCATGAGCTGTGTAGTTTTGAAAAATCTACACAACTCTTCATCTAATCATCAGCTAGAGTCACCCAGTGCCTTCTTTTGATTTCACTGGAACTGATGCTAGCAGAAGATGAATRTCCTGGCAAAGACCAGGTACCTCAACAACGAGACACTGAACAGTACAGTCTCTGAATAGTGACTTTTATTTTATAATGTAGAAAGGACCTGGTTTTGTAGTCTTTAACAAATTTTACTAGAAAATAAAGCAGTTGTAATAAATGCTACTCCTAGAATAAATATAAAAAATCCCATTGAAAATTCCCTTCCTTAGAATAAAAAAAGTTCCCTTATGCCTTCCAGAATTCAATAAAATATTCATTGATGTTGAAAGGGTGGAAGGGAAAATCTCATCACTTGTGTTTGTTCTTTTTCCTTAACTCTTACTTCTCATATTCTTTTCTCAAATATAAAGAACACTTATATGGATTCTTTTATTTTATTTGAGCCTTAAAAATGAGTTTACCTGCCATTTATAAGAAATACGTTGTCTGAATTCCTACTGTTTTCACTCTCTATCCATAGACTTGTGATGTCTTTATACAGTTTGCAAATGAAAGACCCCAAGATAGTTTTGTAAAAAAACAGTGGGGAGTACTCCACAGAATACTCTGAGTTGAAAGGGACACACAAGGATCATTCATTCTGGCTCTTACTTGAATGGCCTATAACYATGCTATGACTGTGGAAAGATGCGATATGATGTAATCATGACAGCATGATGTAATAGAATTGTATGGATCTCTACAAAATGAAAATTAAATTTATTTTACCCATAGAGGACTAGGAAGAAATTAATACCTCTGCCTGAAAAGTTAGCATGAAGACATCTGAAGACAAGCAGAGTGGCCCTTCATCTCTAATCTGATATCTAATGTGCTCAGTAATTCCTCATAAATTAWTTTTTTTTGCCCCATATTTATTCTCTTCTCCCTTGAAATACAGTGCCTGTATCTAGACATTTTGGTTCAGTACTAACGCAAGTACTATGAGCTGTGTCTGTTTATGATCTCTGTTACAAGACCTGATCTCACAATTAGATCTGTGTGGGTAGATCCTCTCTATGTAGCCCAGTTCATCACACACTGTTGTGACCAAGATGAGTATTAGAGTCTGGATCAGATGTTTATGGGGTTTGATGAGATAGAATATATCATTTCTTCTAGAAAGCATTCCTTTCCCTAATGGGACTGACCTTAAATTTATGTACTTAAATTTAACATTCTTACACTACTGCTTTAGTTTTACATCCATGTTATCTTTCAGTATGCAATAATACTGAAATGGCAGGGGGAAATATATGTGTTAAAAGGCATGAATGGACTAATCTAGTGCTCTCCCATCAACAACTATATTTAGATAGAATTCCTAAGTAAACAAATTTCTGAACTTCTACAAGCAGCCAACATATTAACAAAGAAAATATGTTCTATTTATGACTCTGTGGAGTATTTATGATTCTTCCAGTTTTACACTCTATCCTTTACCATACAGCAATACAAAATTATGATTTTAGTCCCAGCAAAACTTGTGGAGTTTTCACATTAGATTTCATGATAAATTTATCAAATTATTTACGAGAAAATGCAAAAGATTATTATCTGGATTTCTAGCTGAAATGTTTTATAGAAGGAGATTTTAGTTTTAACTCCTTTTTTGCAATAAGTAAGTGGAGAATCATGGAAAAAGGATGGCCTGCTCTCAGCCAAGTGGAAGAGAGGGAAATCCAGTTTTGCTGTACTGTGTGGGGCACATTGGCACATTGGGCCCACATGAGTACAAGGCTCTAGGAGACAGAAGTGCACAGTGTACCCTGTACATTCATACAGGGGAAGAGCCCACTTGTATTTCTGGAGGGGCAAGGGGGTCCCAACAGCTGATTGTTTTGGAGACTGAAGTCAGCCTGACTTCAGGAATGAGTAACAAAAAAATCCCCCTAGAGACTGGCTCAGAGGTTCTGTGCATCATTCATAGAATCATAGAATCACAGACTATGTTGAGTTGGAAGGGACTCATGCAGTTCAGCTCCTGCCCTGTGATCCCAAGAGTCACATGCCTAAGAGCGGTGTCCAAATGCTTCTTGAACTCAGACAGGCTTGGTGCTGTCACCACTTCCCTGGGGAGCCTGTTCCAGTGCTTTACCACCCTTTGGATGGAACACCTTCTCCTGATATCCAACCCAAATCTCCCCTGACTCAGCTTCAGGACATTCCCTCAGGTCCTGTCACTGGTCACAGGACTGAAGAGATCAGTGCCTGCCCCTTCTCTGCCCCTCATGAGGAAGTTGTAATAACCCCAGTGAGGTCTCCCTTCAGTCTCATCTCCTCCAGGCTGAACAGTGACACAGACCAAGTGATCGCAACCACTCCTCATAAGGCTTCACCTCCAGAACCTTTAATATCTTTGTGGCCTCCTTTGTGGCAGTCTTTAACTGCTCAATGTCTTTCTTACATTGTGGCGCCCAGAACTGTCCCCAGCACTGGAGGTGAGGCTGCCCCAGTGCAGAGCAGMGCAGAACAATTCCCTCCCTTGCCCAGCTGGCCATGCTGTGCCTGATGCCCCCTAGGACCCCCAGGTCCCTTTCCATGGTGTTGCTTTCCAGCCTYTCATTCCCCAGTCTGTCTGCACATCCAGGATTGCCCTTTCCCAGGCGCAGAATCTGGAGCTTGCCCTTGTTAAACTTCATACTGTTAGTGATTGCTCAGCCCTGCAATTTGCTGAGATTTCCCTGCAGGGCCTCYTTGGCACAGACAATCTCAGGGGAGGGTATTTCAAGGACCCATGATAGTACTAGTGAGCTTTCGGTGTAGCAGCCTTGGAGGAAATTAGGCAGCYGTGTACTTTGTCCAGTCTCTCAGAGGGATCTTCTATTGTGAGATTGGTGAAGATTGAAGAACCACAGATCATGAATGCTGCTAACAATATCACACTCACCCTGACTCCCCAGTTCCCATCCATAAGCTGATGTGTTGATTGCAGAGCCAAGGACTGATCAACGGGACTTACTTGGCCTTTAATATTCCCACTGCAAAATTCGAATGGAGAATGGAGACTAACAGAAGATTATTGTGGTCTGAATGAAGTCATGGCACTGCTGGGTGCTGCTGTGCCAAGCATGCCACAACTTCCATACAAATTGGAGTCAAAGACAGCCAAGTATATGCCACAATTTCTATCACTAATGTGTTTTTCTCAATCCCTTTGGATTCCTTTGGAGGCAGAGTGCAGACCACAGTCTACCTTCCCCTAGAGCAGTATCCAGTTCGCCTGGAGATAGCCCCAGGGATTAGAAACACAACCCTCCTGTCTGCCATGGACTGATCTAGACTGCACTGGATCACAGTGAAGCTGCAGAACACCTGTGATACATTGATGACATCACTGTGTGCAACAATCCAGAAGAAGTAGCTCAGAAAGGGAAGCAAATAGTCAAAATCCATATGAAAGCTGGTTTTTACATACAAAATTTTTTAAGAAAGGCAAACAAGGCATCTAGTTTTTAGGAATAAAATGTCAAGATGAACATCATCAAATCCCAGTGGATGTGATCAGCAAAACAACAACTACACCCACCAACTAACACAAGCTCTCTTAAGCATCATGGGTTTTTAGAGAATGCAGATTCCAAATGACAGTCTGATTGCCAGCCCTCTCTATCAAGTGACCTGGAAGAAGAATTGTTACAAATAGTGCCCTGAGCAATGACAAGCCTTTGAACAAGACAAGAGATAGTTCAGCTCAGGTGAAACCCTGCTGAAGAGGGCCCAGTGCATGATAAATTACCAGACAGTGAGAAGCAATCTGCATTGTTTACTGAGAGYTTCCTACTGCCATGTTGTAGGAAGGCCTTGGAGGTAGAAGTCATCTGTATGGAATCCTCTATGGCAAGTCTGGAAACTGCTGAAGAAGAAAGGAAAATCAAGTCAGTTTGCAGAGGTGAAAGCTATCCACCTGGCTTTAGACATTGCTGAAGGAGGAAAATGGCCAAAACTTTATCTATATACTGACCTCAAGGAGGAGATGCAATCTATAGATAGGATCAGGACTGAGGGCTGGACTTGATGTGAACGTGAAATGTGCTGCAATTATCAAGGCAATCAGTTAAGGCCTATGTGGTATGAAGGACAATAGCTAAAATATAAATATGGGGAGGTCTGAGAGATTGACTCTATCACACTCCCACAAGCCTGCCACGTCATGGGGCCTGTCTCTGCCCCTTTGGATTTGGGGATCTCAATCCAACTCCTCTTCAATCACACTATCAAGGGYATGACAGTAAAAATCACACAGATTAATGAAAAATGAATTTTGGTGTAACCACACAATCTCAGAAGTGATGGGATCAGACTTGACTTCAGCATGGTACAGTCCAATAGCACACACAATCTTTCCTGCTCTGACAGACTGTTTATGACCGATGGTGTCCAAAATCATAGACTAAAACTCATTAGATATTTTGTAGGGATTTGCCCATAGACTAAGGGAATGCTGTTTGTGTATATATATCACAAGACAGGAAAGGTGATGGTTATCTGGGATGTATTAGAAACTGTGGAAGCTGGGCGTGACTTAAATGCTATAGAATAACAGGTGGATACTGTCCTGGTTTTGACTGGGATAAAGCTATTTTTCTTCCTAGTAGCTGAYACAGTGTGGKCCATTTACATAATGAGGTTATTGTTGATAACACACTTGTTATTGTTTCAGTGGTTGCTGRCTAGTACATACTTTAAGTCAAGAACATTTAAATTTCCCATGCCCTGCTGGTGAGGACATGCACAAAAAACTAGGAGGGAGCATGGTCAGGAAAGCTGATTCAAATAGATCTTAGGGATATTCCATACCATAAAACATCATGTTCAACATGTGAACTGGAGGTAATTGACAGAGAGGGGCCTTTCCCTGCTCAGTAACAGGCTGGGCATCAGCCAGCAGGTGGTGAGCAATTGCATTTTGCATCACCTGKTTTTTTTGGATTATGTTCTTCTATCTCTTCTTGTTATCTCCTTAATCATTATTACTAATATATCTCACTTTATTTCAAAAGTGTTCTTAAACTGTTCTTATTTCAATCCACATGCTTCACCTTTTTCAGTTTTCTTCCCCATACCACTGGGGTGGGGTGTGGAGGGCAGTGAGCTGGTGGGTGAGTGGTACTTGCTGCTGTCTGGCATTAAGCCATGAAAAAAACAGTGCTTGCAATGTGTAGAGAATGTGTAGAAAAGAAATTTGAGCATTTTAAATAAAATTTAGAAAACCTAACTTCTTAAGTTTTGTTGACATGGTAATCCCAATAATATATTATTACTATCACAATTTCATAGAATCAAGTAACTGCTCTTTAAGCATAGTAGGGAAATAAAATAATTGAAATTCTATTGAGCTTTGTTCTGCCCTCTGAAAGCACAACCACACTTCTTTCTGGTGCTCTTGAATGTGATTCTGTTATCATTTGACTGTTGAGATTATGCAGTTTACTCTGAATAAGGCTGATTTCCTGGTTACCTGGTATACCAAAAGTATGTGTTGGAAAAACACATTTCAGGAGAACKATTGTAGGATAATTTATAGCTTAATATCTGAAGTCTTTTCCACTTTATAGGCTCTTTGTAACTTTAAATGCTGTGCTAAGGGGAAATATTATATTTTACATTTAATAGATTAATTTAAAGTACATAGTGCTACAAGTTATTCTTCTAATACTAGGTACTGCGGAGGATAAAAGTTTACCTTAATTCATAAAAACACTCTTTAACAGAATTTTGCCTACTAAATCACTGGTACCAGCTACACAAACCAGCTATAACCCCATGGAATTGCCCATTACATTCTGAGGTTTCCCTATCTTTATAATCCTCTGTAAATGTTCACATTGCACTGCCACTTTTTGGTGATCTTTCTAACACTTCTCCTGGTGCATGCTGATGACCTTTCCCCTCAAGATAATGAAATAGCCTGGTGGTCTCAAATTTTATGTATTTCCAAATTTATCAAATTCATTTAACTTGTCAGASATATCAGGAAATATTTACTACCTTATATTAACTGTGAAAAAATGCCTTAATATTCCAAGAAAAGTTCAGTTTTGCAGCTTTTCTATTCCCATATATCTTCAAAGCTGCCTCTTTTTTTCTGTGAGCACTCTGTAGATGTTTATAAAATTCTCATTWATGTGTCACCAGAGCACTAGTTGCATGAGAATATGTCTCCTGTGATACACTGAAACACTTAAAAGAGTGTTGTCATGGGCTCTAGATAGCTGGGAAATATTTTTATTACTGGTTTAAATTAATGTATAAATAAACTGATCTTTTATATTTTTATTCACTAGGAAAAATTATAACTGAGATTTTCGTATTTTGATAAAAATATTTTGGTTAAGACATTGGTCCATACTTTTTAAGAGTGAATGTTTCACAACCTACTTTCAGTTCCTCACTCTGCATAAACAAGAGGTGAACACTGGGGAAATATTCCTAGAGTCAAAAGCAGAAATGTTGCTAAACTTTGTATCTGTCCTACTAAAAGAGCAGTAACAACCCTCKCAAAACAAGGATGGAGACTCTGAATGTGTACCTCATCTCAAACAGTTAGTTATTCACTCTGAAATCAGCAGCTCCTAACTTTAGCATGTAACATCCATGGTTTATGAAAAAACAGCTGGATTCTATGATTTATGAAAGATGTGTCATTAAAATGGAAAATGCAAGAAATGTTAAGCTGATAACAGAGGTTTAAACTTGGGGTACTTGGGGTTATTCTTCCCCAGGTGCAGGACTCTGCATTTGGCCCTGTTGAACCTCATTAGGTTTCTCTCAACCCAACTCAGCAGCCTGTCAAGGCCCTACTGAAAAGCTTTTGGGGGTATCAGCCACTCCCCAGTTTGCATCATCAGCAACCTTGCCAAGGGTCCAGGTGATTCATAAAAAAGTTGAATAACACTGGACTCAACACTATTCCCTGGGGAACACCACTGACYACAGGCCTCCATCTGGATTCTACTCCKCTGATCACAACCCTCTGAGCTCTGCCATTCAGCCAGYTCTTGATCTACCTCAYTGTCCTTTCACGTAACCCAYGTTTCCTGAGCTTACCTACAAGGATAGTATGGGGGAGAGTGTCAAAAGCCATGCTGAAACTGAGGTAGACAACATCCACTGCCTCCACTTGTTGACCCATCCTGCTGTCACAGAAGGCTGCCAGGTGCATCTGTGCTGACTATGCCTGATGACCTTATCTTCTTCATGCTTGGTGATGACCTCCAGAATGACTTGTCCCATCACCTTTTCAGGGATCGAGGTGAGGCTGACTGGCCTGGCTTTTTTTTTTTTTTCTGGGTCCTCCTTCTTGCCCTATTAAACCAGTCTTTGTCACACTGAGCTTTGATAAGCAGCGATGCCTAAAGCAACAGAAGAGTTTACAGCTTTTAAATCATATTAGATGAAAAGTGAAAAGTGCAGAGCTAATTCTTTATCAGAAGGAAGTAAGTGTTATAGTGAACAGTGAAAACTGCAGGAAGTACATGGAACCAAGGATAATTAATGGTTACATTTTGATATGTGCTTTGTGCAAYTGGGGTGTGTGAGTGTGGCACAGGAAGGCATAGCTGCCATATTCAGTCTGGTTAGTACATGTATGAAGTACAGCCATGCCATGRGTCACAGATTTAGTGCAAGATAGCAGGAAGTATGTAGATGTAAGTTCTCCAAACCCATCCTGAAAGTGGCTTCATTGCTTTTGCACTGTGCTTACCTGTAAAGTTAATGTGACACTTCTCTTCTGGTGTTAGTCATTCCCACAGCTGAAGATGTCTTATGATAAGCCTTAAGCATTACTGCAATTGAACCTCATGATTTCATGACAGACTTACCTTAAAGCTGCCATTCAGCACTTTTAGTGAGATTGTCTGACATGCCAAGAGGCTGGGCAGAAACTCRCCGCCTCAGGTGTTTCACTGAACTTGATTCCTCCAGGCACCCCCCTCTTTTTCTGCAGTTTCATGTGGTTACTTACAGTTAGCAATTCCTAATGGTGGGAAATGATCTCTTCTCACAAGGGCAGACAGTCTGGTTAATGTATTTTATTTGTACMATCTGGCTTTGTAGCTTTATCTGAGAAACATAAGGGCAACTTCAAAAAAAAGTGAAAACAAAACATTATGTGCAAGAAGCCGTGGAAACAATCTACTGCTCTTCCTTGGCAGATCCCTCCCACAAGTAAATGTCCTTCAGGAGTGTAGCTGTCAAGTCAAACAGTGTCCCATGCAGCCCCAGGTGCCAGGCTCTGAGCATACCTGTGGATGTCAGGAAATGTGGTGTGAGGGTGTGCTGTGCAGCCACTCCTGGACCATCTGCTTGAACAGCTTCTCTGAACTGAGAGGACAGTGTGAAACGTAAGACTGTCTTATCTTTGGAGAGAATAACAGGTGAAGCAAAATTCAGCTTCCTCATAAATCCTTCTAAACTGATGCAAAAATTKTATCCAGACTTATTCCCTGAAGCCTATCTGTTATCCAACTCTGTGTGAATAGTTAACTTTTCAGCAATAGGTAAACGATAGCCACAGTTCTGACCTCTGTTTCTGAAAATGTCTGTAAGAGATGTCAGCAGAAGTGCGGGATGAAACTCTCAGCTTGGTTGTCATCTCTCAGAAAGCTTGAAAGGCAAAAACAGTGTTAATTATTCATACATATGTTTTTGTTTACATATAAATGCACTTAATACATTTGTACAAATGTACAAATAATTGCTGAGACAGATGAGGGGAAAAGTCGTTCACTCTTTTGTTGGAAAAAGATTGTGGTTGAAGATGAAAATGTTTTGTAGACTTTCTAGCTAAGATTTGACAGAGGCTGCCCATGGGGCAGTAGTGCTGAAGCCGGGTAGCGCTGACCTCTTTTCTTCCTTTCCTAGGACAAGAAAACACTTGGAATCCCTTTGCTTTGACTCCAGGGCTCTGCAGGAGAAGTACTGTTAATCCTTTATCCTGGTCTCAGGGACAGCAGCAGCACCTGAATTTCTTGCACTTCCTCATGAGCCTCTAGCATCTTGACATTTATTCAGAGTTTGGTTGACCTCTGCTGCCTTTATGTATCTTTAAAGTTCATTCCTGTGTAACCGTCAATACATCTATTTTGTGGCTTTGAAATGAGAAGCTTTAGGGTGGCTAAAAGGACATTTGCAGCTGTTCAGTCAAGTGTGGTTGTGATTTTAAAGACCTTCCTGTTTTCGGTTCACTCTTTGCTAATATWGTACCTATTTTCATCAACAACTGTACATTGCATTTTCTAAACATTTTGCCTCATGTTTCATGAAGCCAGCTAACCAGCTAAAAGGTAGAAATAGAAGTAGTTTGGGGATCMAAATTTATCCCAAAAAATATTCCCTAGAGCAAATTTTTGTTTACCCTTCAATCCTTTAGAATCATAAAATCAGTTTCCCCAAAATGATTGAAGTGGTGTTATCATAAAGCAGAAAGTAGACTGAGTTGTATAAAATATTTTTTTATATGATAGTAAAACAGAAGTAAGAAGTGCAGACTATATAAAATGTACCAGTAATTGAGCACTGAGTTTGAGGTTAAGTTCTAGAAGAGCTCCCAAGGAAATAAGGGGATACAATGGGTCAGTTTAATTCTCTGCTGAAAAGAAACATGGCTGTTATAGAATTTGTTACATTATATATGACATCCTTATCTGGATAGAGCTGCAGGAGTTGTAGCACYAGCTCTATTTCTGTTTGGCCATTGTATGTCAGTGTAATAGTATGTTAAGTCTAATGCAAACACTTCAGGGTGTCTTTTCCAGTTTAGGAAAAATCCCACCATGATTTACCTTTTTGAGTCCCATGCAAGAAGTAAGCCAATCACCAGCTTCAGGTGGGCTGCAGTAAGCTTGGCTGTTCTAACTCAAAGCAAGCTGCATTTTGTTCTCTAGTCTATGCCACGAGATACATATAAGCTGCACACATAGCATGAAAACAAATGACTATGACTTATTTGTTGCATAAAATGTCATTTTTATCCTCAGAAACCCTTGCCTTTCAAAGCTGGCTTTACAATGTGAAGAACCATTGTTTTCCATCTTCTTGAGCAACTTTGACTGTCGGGGGAGTCAAAGGACCCAGTGGAGCCTATTTGATGATCCACAAAAATAATTTTTGCCAATATGGAACCATAGCTGCGTTGTGAGCAGCTGTGCTCTGCAGCAGCAGGAGGTGGCTGAGGTGTGCCTCATAGGAAACTGGGATAATCAAACCTGGAGATGGTGTGGTCACAAGGTTCACTGCTAACTAAGGAGAGTCACAGCCTTCACTCTGAAACTTAAGAAAAATTGCTCTCCCAATGGCTTGTGCCAGCTGGTTGCTGCAAGCCCCAGGGACCAAGCAGATGTCTCAGGAGGTTCAGCTGACCAGCATGGAAGCTCCTCCTTTCAGGAAGGAAGGCTTCAGGGATATTTCCCATTGTACCAGGCTGCGCAAACTACCAGTGCCTGGTCTGTCTGCCAACCACACTCAGTACAGAAAACAGAGTATCTCTACTGACATTCTCATATATGTATTTGGTTAACTATATGGGTTTTCCACCTCGTTTGGCTGCTCAAATTATTTTGTGTATTTCACGCCTTCAGCTTTTTGTTCAGAATGTATCCTTTTGTATCATAGACAATTTCCTTTGGTCTTTTCTCAYTYACCYTGGTATTAAATCTGATTTTTTTCTTCTAGTTTCTTGTTTGTGTTCACATCATTTTTGTATTTCCGTTCTCCTTTCTCCCTGTTTCTATGCCTGCATTCTCACAATTCTCTTTACTCCCTTCTCTTTCTTGCTTCCTTTACTTTCTCTCATTTCTMGAGAAAAGGGTGACCTTATCACTCTCTGCTCCCAAGTAAAAAGTGATATCACAARATCAAATAGCCTCAAGTTGCATATGAGGAGGTATAGATTGGATATTAGAGGAAAATTTCTTCACTGAAAGAGTTGTCAACCATGGGAACAGGCTTCCCAGTGAAGTGTTTTGAGTCCATATCCCCAGAGGTTTTTAAAAAAGGCGTACATGTGGTGCTTAGGGACATGGTACACTGATTAGGGACATAGTTTAGACTTGACAGTGTTGGGTTAATGGTTGGTCTTGATTCTCTTAGTGTTCTTTTCCAACCTGAATGATTCAAAAATTAATGATTTCTTGTGTCTTTCTTTTTGATCTGATTGTTAACACTACATTGTGGTGCTGRATTAATCTATTTTTCAGTGACATTTCCAAGCTGAGAATTTAAATAAAACTAATTCATCTACTATGAATATAAATCTGGGATAGGAAGTCTTTTGTATGAAAATCTGTAGAAACCCAGCCTTCAAATCTAACTTCTTTAGTTAAAGGCGAATGCTGAATTTACAATTAATCCCCTCCTACTCACACATCCCACTTCATTAAACACATCTCCTTTCCCTTGAGGTCACCACAATAGTTTTGTCCCTGAACTTCATGGTACTGAGTCTAGAACTACTGCTTTTTGGTTTTGTTTTTTTTTTTCCTACTCCTGAAGAGTTGATTAGTTTGTGAGCAATATCTCTTTTTTTTGGCTAATTGAAGAAGGATTTTTTTTTTTTTTACGTCATATGGTAGTTGCACAATCTCTCAGTTGGAATCAAACAAACCAGAAACTTAGAGTTGATTAAATTTGTTTAAAACTTACTCACTTTTGAACTCCCAGTATTAAAAAAAAAAAAAAAAACAAAAATGCTAATTCTCAAAAAAAAAAAACATTTTCTTTTCTCTTTAAAAAAAGCAAACCAGTAGCAACAGTCAGGTAGATGTCAACTTTAATACTGGTCTTCTGTTTTCTCATGTCAATGATTTAAACTGGACATTGCATTGTAGTTTTAGTGGGATATCTAAAGGACTTAGCAAATAGATGGTGGTCAAAAAGGCTGCATAAAACAGCCTAAGCTCATGTGAATGACAAATCTGGTTGCCTGTGTCCTTTCAGAAACCCTCAAATTCCTCATCTGACAGGAATGAGATTAGCTGTCATCTTTAAATCATCAAAGCCTGAGATCAAGCAAGGCTCCTAATCTTAACAATTCTTTTCCTGCGTGTCTTGGTGTARCCATCAAGGTCAGAACCTGCAGCTACGGTCCTTGCTCCTAACACGGTGGTGAAGGAAGTTGCAAATGGRTGGGCAGTGCAGGCTGGGCAATGGAGAGAGAAAYCTGAGTCCTGTAGACAAGKGARCACAAATCTTCAGATATTCTATGTRTTTTGTAYGTGGAAAAGAGAGTTGAAACTTCATCCAAATACTGAGTAACAAATCAAAGCTTTTTTTCCCTATATCAACATTTCTTAATGCATTGCCCTACACTGGTTTATTACCAACTTATGTTAGACAAGGATTTTCTCTTATTTSYTTTTACTCTATTTTGTTTTATTATARACTACACAGCACAACRTGGGGCAGTTACTATTAAATTATTWTCTTAATTACCAATGTCTCTTTGGCACAGYGAGGATTGCTTTCTGATAGCCCAGSTTCATGCAAATGTCTCCYAGAGAGCTCTRCCCCTCACTCTGAGCAAGGATTGTCTGTGRCTGAGCCAGTTCCCAGGAAGGCCCAGAGCAGCTGAGGGAAGGAAGAGGACACATGTATCATTATATTAGGCTGAAACAGCTCTTCAAGACTTAATATTTATTGGCAAACTGTATTTCCAGTTTTGAAGTCTCCCACATTGAAGGTGAAGGGCTGGGCCAGGCTTTACATGTCTAAGTCATGGGTTTGAAGTAGAATAACTTCAAAATAAAATAAAATRAAAGCWAATTTCCTGCTGCAGGGATCAAGCCTGGCATGGATTTACTGTAACTCCTCTGTTGAATGAATAYTGAACTGAATATTCTTTGGATTCCYRTGGCTGAAGATCATAGTAGTCCCTWTAGTACRGAGATTTCAAACCTTTTTTGGTCAAGGTAAAAACTTTTGAKTACACATTCTCCACATACCTACATTTATTTATTTATGAATTCTTTGCACAGTGTACTATATACAATTTGCACTCTAAATTGTACCAAWGAACAGAAATTTTAACAAGGATGATATAAAGACAAAATAAGTGCTATTTTCAATTTTTAAAATATTCTTTCTTATTAATGGCACAAAAAATTTTTTTCTTCTTGCACCCCAAAGAATTACTTTGCACACCCTCTGGGTCTTATACACCTCACCACACTTTGGAGACCACTGTTTTAATTGATGTGCTGTAGTGGACTAAGCATCTTCTCAGTAGCAGTATTAACAGTACTACCTAGCATTACCCAGTGTGATCTCCCCACAGACCAAAAATTTTATTTTAACATCATATTCACATTAATTTTTCAGTCTTTTGAATCTAATTCATCTTCTGCTTTGAGTGTTCTGGAATATATGTGGCTGGTTTGAATTAAAAACACTGTTATTGTGGTATTAGGAAGTGATGAAGTAACATCACATTCACATAAATTTTTCAGTCTTTCCAGTCTGATTCATCTTCTGCTTTGTGTATTCTGGAATATCTGCAGCTGGCTTGAGTTAAAAAGCACTGTTAAAATGGTATTAGGAAGTGATGAAGACTTGATCAAAGCTGTCTGCTCACTTCCTTTTGAACAGAATCACAGAAATTAAATAAGAGAGTGTTTGCCATTTATTCAATTGTTTGGAAATGACTGTTTATTAAATAGTACTGGAGGATGGCTGATGTATTTCCAGTATTGGTTTCAGTACCTGAATCAACACTGTAACCTAAACACTGGTTGCATTTAGAGTTGAATTAATAAAATACCTTCTGTCTAGGAGCTTAGCACAAACATCACCATTAATTCAAATTGATGAAATTAATGAACTAATCGAGGTTCTGAAAATATTTTAAAATTTTCTTTGAACTTCAAACTTTAAATATTTAAGTAAATCCTGTAAAGCATGGCTGGTTTTTTTGTTTCTCTTTATGAAGGTCAAATATTTGGCCAGTAGCAGAATATAGAAGGAGAGCAACCACCTCCAGAACTCTTCTGTCCCAAAATAGGACTCTTCTACCCCTCAGAAAATCAGATGTGGTGTTCAGCTTATTATTTTTCTCACTGTAATAGCTGAGTCTCCATCTCCATACACCTTGCCAAGTTGTTATGGTCTGGAGAGTGTCAGAGCTGCCTTTAAGTATTATTAGGGAATTGCTGAACCCCAGCATGCGGGAAAACATGGATAGCATTGAAGTCCATTGAAAATCCCTTTCGCGGTTAGAACCAAGTAATGTACAAACCATGTAAATCACTGATATGTAACTGCTCTGTTTATGCCCCATTTCTGCCACTGTTGGTTTTTCCTTCCACTGTTTAAAACTATTAAAGGACTAATCATACATCATCTCTGCCTTGCAGTAGCAACACTGCCCCTCACTTAAAGCTAGAAACTATTATCTCGCCAAATTAGGGAAATCTCCTTGGGATTCCGTGGACAGTATGGTTATTTATTCATTCCTCTCTTGATTTTTGTCAGTGAAAAGATATTCATGCTTCTCTAGAGCCTCTTCAACAGCAAAAAGCATGATCCTACTCGTATTTAGGTAGAAAAGTTCCCACAGAGTTAATTGGAATGGAGACTAGACCATGGTCAAAAGTACTGTAGTATACAGACATCACAGCAGCACCTAGCTGGCAAGAAGATTAGCAAGCACATCTGTTATGAACCATTAAAATGATATAAAGAAATTGCCTTTAAACCACCTGCAGGACAGTAATTTCATACAATCATTACAGAGTCATTAAAAGTTAATGTAGAAAAAACACCACTGTGGGAAATGCAATCTTCTTCTGTGTTCACCAGATACTCTAAAAATGTGAGCAGAGAACAGTCTGAAAATTATTGTGGCAGATGATTATGCCTTGTCTTCAGAATATATTGTCTTAAATATTTCCTTTGTCACAGATTAGACTACTTTCTACATTTTCAAGCYATACRGAGRAGTTTCATGTTGGACATGACATGCCCATGGCAGCAGGATTTTGTTGTCCTTTTGAGAAGATATCCTTGAATTCTGAAAATGGTATAGGGATCTGAATTTCAGTTTTTGAAATMCTTTTATTCAAAATAGAAAAACCAGGATGGGTATAAGCAATATAGACATAAAGAAAGATGCACTGAAACTGAGAAGGGAACATATTTATTTGTGTTAGGATCGAAACTGGATGAAAGAAAAATAGCAAAGGAGTGCAAAAAAAAAGGAACCTAATGTTTTCGATCAAAATAAGAGAAGGGCATTAAATGATATCACAGAGAACATTGCAGTTAAATACTGGAATATTTTCTTATAATCCTTTGTTACACAGACAATAGGAATGTGAAGGAAGCATGAAGGGGTTATGGAAAGAAGAACTATTACTTACAAATGCATTCATCTGCCCTGAAGGACAGAAAGTTCTTGATGACAGACTGGGCTGGAAGACATGTGGAAAACTACTTGTTGACTGTGTTAAGACTTTGATGATGTCCCCCTCAAGAATCTTGTAAACAAACTACGGAAATACAAGTTTGGACAAAACCATTGGATCAGGAAAGATCCATGCACACTAGGAAGATAGTATATGATGCAGAATCACCAGTATAACCCCATTAATTGCAAAGCTACATTGTGTGGAGTATTTTCCTTAATGAATGAAAGCAGAGAATAGAAAATCATATTAATTGCAAATAGGATTAGAGGCAAAGATACAGCATGCATTTGGAAGGAAAAAAATAAAAGGAATGAAAAATGAACTTGGCAGATTGGAGGAAAGGTTTGAAGTCAAGMGTATGTAATTTAAGTGGCTCTGGATATTGTAATGATTTAATTTTAAAAGCACATGRTATTGAGATGTGTAAAGAAGCAAATTCTAGCTGTAAAAAATATACAGTATGAAAAATGTGTGAAGAAGTCTTTTAAATCTACCAAAATCCACCAGGGTTATTTTCCCTTTACTTCAAGAAAGATTTATCAGAGGTGTAATCTCTACCAAAAAAAACCCCAAACAAAAACAAATTAAAAAAGCAAACAAAAGAAAACAAACAACAAACCACAAAAAAAAAACCTCCAAATAACCCTAGAGTAAAAAGTGTGGTCAGAAATGTTGAAAATATAATTGACAGAGATAAACAAGGAGAACTTCTATGGATCTAACYATGGATGAAACACAATCTATAACATTTAAATGCTGATTTTGAAAAATTCAGATGCTATAAAATGTTCCCCACATCTACTRGGGAGGGTAAAAGAAAGAACACCTCAATTGCAGCAAACAGTGGTGGGGTTGGCTATTAGGGAAACAATCCATTAGGACAGTGGAATAACAGCAGATGCTTCACACAAAAGTTCTGAAACTCCCATCACTGGAATTTTTAAGACATTGTTTTGTCAAATATCAGTCGGGGAAATACTGATGTAAATGGAATAAAGCCATTTGTCCAATCCATATCTAAATTCAGAGGAACACGATTTTGCTGCAGCTGCTGAAAAGCAGGGAGGACTGGAGTGGGAGGAGGAGTAGAAGGAGGGTTGGAAATGGTCTGGAAAGCAGAGTGCCATATAATCAAAAAGATCATTTGAAAATGTGTAATTTAAAATATGTCAGTAAAAGGTAAAGCTACAAATGCAATAAAATAATCAAAGGAAATAGACACTTCTGTAGCAAAAATATGGTCTTATGTCATTTAAACACACAAGGAAAAAGCCAATCAAGTATTCTGTGAAGCCACTAAGGGATATACAGAAAGTGGGAAGTAAGTTAATGACGTTAGTATTGCTCTGAGCCTGAATAAATTCTCTGCTTTCGTCTTCATGAAATAAGCCAAAGGTCAGATTCTRAGGATTGGGATATTTTCCCAAGTGGGAGGGAAGGGAATGGAAGCGTTGAAAGACTTTATGAGTACATCAAAGCAGAGAGGCAATTAGAGCTGATAAAAGTTCACATAGAAGCAGATAAATTGCATCCCAGATTTTTTTAACCTAGCAAGTTGTAGAAAGATGTAGAGGTTTCCAGCTCATAAGCTCTAAGAAARCATAATACATATATAGGATGCAAGAAAACAGAGATTCAAGAGTCAAATTGGGTCAGCCATGACATTGAAGTTTATTTATTTGATGATTTATGTTTTTATTTATTGTCTCAGCAACACATGAGGGAAAAACTTTATAATGAGACCCAGTGAAGTGAGTTATACATTGACAAAGGAATGAGACAGCAGTAAGCATTGATCTGAAATCATCACTGTGGTGTTTTCAAGGTAATTTGCACTTTGCAGTCTCAGGTATTCTAATGAAGTTGTTTTCTTAATATCTGATACTTCAATCAAACATATGTGAATTACTTGCTGGAGAATTCTGCCAGAAGATAAGTCACTGATATTCAGTTGTGATGATCTCAAATGTAATTTGCTTGTATCATTTTAGCTGTATTGAGAGAACTAGTTAAATAACGTTAGCTGTCTTCTTCAGCCTGCTATAGCTTTGCTCAATTGGACCACCCTACACAGAATATCACTGTGTTCTTAATAAACCAAAACCAGGGAGAACAGTTAAGAGGAGAGCAGAAGTGTGCGGTTTCCCAGATAACGTGAGTTAGAGCACTGCCCAATGCATTCAGTAGAGGGGACTGCTCTGATTTAGAGAAAGACACTGTGGGAAACCTCTAAGTATCTACTGACATCTTTATGCTTACATGGATAGACCCCTCTGCACTTCTCTTTAAGTGAGGATCTTCCTGTATAGCTCACAAATGTGTCTCATATTTTCAGTGTTGTTCATAATTTTTTTCTTTGTCTTTCTGCTCCCTCCTCTATGGCATCCTATAACCYGCTGGAAACAACTTTGCAGAAGAAAGTTGTAAAGTGGTTTTCCTTGAGCAATAAAAAGCCAAGGTTCATCAGCTGTTTAGATCCAGTTATATGTTTAACYACAAAATATTAGCACAAATATAATAATAAAAGATTTCTATTAATAACTGGTATTGTAATATGTTTTTAAAAAATACCAAAAACAAAAGGACATTTGCATCTTAGTCAAAATCTGCCTTGAAATGCATAAGCACTTTGTTTAAGTTTAGTAACAGAAGTAGTAAACAGAAAGTTGAAAAAATCTGCTCAGATCCCTTTTCCACAAAACTGTTGCAGTACTCCAAAAAGCAGTTGCCAGTGAAGAAGAAAAAGGAAAAATAAAAGCCAAGGAAAACTTTAATCCCTCTCTCACAATTTGCTTCAGACAATCCTTGTCCATGTAAAGATGTTTCTGGTTAGGACTGACAGGATTCAGTCAGCTCTTGTGCTTTTAGAAGTGCTAGTAAAAAGTCCTACTCGAGAAAAAATTACATTTTAAACATTCTCTTTTCAGGAGATAAAATATGAAGTATATTTAATGTTAAAAAAGGATTTTTAAAAAGCTATGTATAAATATGATCTCTGCAATTATGAAAAACATATGTTAAAATGAGCTTTAAAATATTCAATGTTATATAGCTCTTTGTGTGTGGTTTACTGGAAAAACATACTCATTTAAAATGACACTTTTAAACAAACAAACAAAAAAAATCTTTTCCAGAATACTGTTCTGAAATTGTGTAAATGTGTCTTACAGTTTTCAAAAGACATTTTTGCTAGACTTTTAATCACTTCTAGCTGCAGAACGCAATTTATTGAAAGTGTAGTTTTGAACAGAAAACATAAACATAAAAATAATAAATACAAGAAATAAATACAAGGTTTTACAWGGAAATTGAAACCTAGTGTGGAGGAATTTAATTTTTAATTCTGAACATCAAATACAATTCATATACTAATTYATTAGGCTTTTATTAGATGACTTTRAAGCCCTTTCCACTCAGAGAGTTTAACAATTTCAGAGTTTTTCTGTAGCAGTTGCAAGTCATCTTTAGACATGRAAAGTGACCCATGTTCCCTTAATSTATACYGAGCRTATGAGCACTAGGTGAAGTATCCTYATGGATTAGTTGCTAAATTAAGTATTTTAGTAAGCAATTTAGTATTTTAGTAAGTGCAGTACTTTTGATCTCAAACCCTACTGCAGCTATTGGCTGAGGAACAAGCATTTTGTGGATTATTTTATCTTTTCTTCCAACTAGAGGAGTGGGGCTGGGTCACAGGACATGCCTCCTTTGTGTTGACACCAGGCACTGCTCTGCAGGACTGTCCACCTGTAACTCTAGTTTAAGCAGTAAGGATTTCTGGGGCAACATTTTCCATTTCTTAATGCATTTTATATGCCAAAAGGCTGTTACCCAGCAACTAAAACAATGTATTGGTGACTGAGGGTATTGGATTTAATTTCTGGCTTTGTGGAGGTATCAAATATGTTGCTTATATTCTCTACAGCCTAGTTTCTCCTCCTCTGTCAGATGATTTTAATGATTCTAGTTCTGCCTCCCAGGAGTGTTCTTGATGAGCTTTAATTAATATCTTTAAAGTGTTCCWAGCTCCTTACCTATGCACTGTAATATCAATATGAAATATGATTAGATTTCGGAAACAATGGCTATCCCAAAGGTTAATAATAACAAGATTAATAGTGTATTGAATTTTTTGTCATCTGTTAGCAGCTTGCATGTCAGATATTATGCTTTATACTTGTACCTGCCTAGAGGAAAAGAGTTTTTGACTGAAGACTTTTCTCCTCTCTATTTCTACATATCATATCTAAATTAGTTCTGGTAAAAAGTCTCCGTTCCTTTCAGAGATTGCAGTAGTCATCTGAGATTTTCTTTTTAATAAGTAACATCACTGAGGTAGTGACCATAAAAACCCAAAAAAACACTACTCCTCCCCCCACACAGGAAAAGTGAATTTCATGCTCCTCACAAAACCTCACATCAATTAAGGCCTTCTTCCTACTTACTCAGGCAAGTTTACTCAATACAGTTCTCACCATTTACAGATTTTAAATGGAATTGTGAGTCTTCCCTCGAATTCTCAGTTTAAGACTAATTCACATCCAGTTTGGCCAAAAAAATTTATCATCTGACAGCCATCTAGGGCAGTGCTGAAGGGGTTTTGATTGCYATGGTCTTGGACTTATGGTTTCAGAGGACTACTCGTCACATTTGTGCTGAATCCTCCCTCTTAGTACTCTCTCACACGTTACAAGCAGTCACAGAAAGAAAACCAAACTTGTCATGTTTGAAATAAAGGAAGGCACACTGTGGGATGGGTACTGAAAGTCTTCTGTTTCTACTGTTGCTCTTTGACTTAAAAAAGCACAGCTTTTAGCAACATTACATGGAACTGGGCATCCAAAAATTGCTGGCAGTGAGTGCCAGTGCTTCCTGTACACAGTAGGATACTCAACAGAGCATTAGCAAACCTTGCATGTGCTGACTGAGGCAGTTCCTAATCTAGGCCATCCTGATTTAGCAGGATATCTCAAGGGCTTGGTTCCTGAACACTATCAGGATTGACTTTTTTTTTTTTTTTATTTCTTTATATCCCAGGACATAGATGCCAGTACAATTCTCTTTCTTAAAAACTTCTGTACCTTTATTCAAAACCCATGAAATAAAAGTTTTCCTATGGGTACCGAGAATCCATCCTTCTCCCAGCCTCATTAATTTTTGTTGTTTTTCTGGCATCATGAAGGGGATTTTTTTGCCTGTTTATAATGAGGTATTTTCAACAGAAGAGMTCAAGAACATTCCCTTCTGGCCATTTCCTGAATGCATACATCCCTTTGGTTAACAGAATTTAATAGAAGGTGAGCTCTGGCAGAAGCTGACTTTCATAGAGTGTTGCCAAAGGGGGAATGTTGCCACTCCTTGGGGATGTAGGATAAATAACGGGATGCTGATGTGTAGGTGAGTTCAGAGATCAGTCATAGCCCAACACGTGTATGCAACAGGCAACAGCACCAAGCTCTGTGGATATTTATGAGATGTGAGCATCAAACCTGTTGCAGCTGGAGGGACTTCTGGATTCTTCCAGAATCAGAATTTTAGGCATGAAGAAATGTAATAGTTTGAATGACTTTGTGTGTCATAAAGTTTCTTCAGGATCAGGCAAAGGAATATGGCTCTTTTCTCTGCCTTTCTCCTTTTTTTTTTTAATGGCTACTTCCTTATGTACCCCTTACTACTTAGATACCAATGAAATTTTGAGACTTAAGTCTAAATTTAAAAGCTACTGAATAATACAGTGAGCATTGTCTGAGTTTCATCCAGTCTTAACTGCTTAAAAACAGTCTTTTGAATATTTAAATAAGATCTGTAATTTTACTTTTGCTTCCTATATTGTATAATAATTGTGTGTAATACATAATTATTATACAAATTATTATACATTCTATATTTTTTGAATAATTCCTGCTGTTGACCATTCTAAACTTACAATATTTTAGTCTCACAATATTGCTGTCTTATTTTTCCCTCTTACAATGAAAAACGTAAAACCATTAATTTTATCTTGTTTCCAGCTAAAGCATTCATTTCACATCAGATTTTCAGAGCCTATTGATAATTTCATTGCTTGTTTTTAATTAATATCATATGTCATTCAKCTTATGACATTCAAAGTAAATGTTAAACCTCTGGCAGAAAAAAATCCAATTGGCACTTAATGTGCCGCAATAGAATGGCAGGCAACAGTTGGCATTTTTCGGCAAAAGGAGTGCTTTGTYGGGAAAATGGATCATGATTATCACCTCTCATTACTCTGAAAACCACCTAGAAATCACAGGACTTATGACACTGACCTCAGGGAGCTAAAAAGAAAGTAGGTCCAACATGCTTGTGGGGACAACAACGTTGCTGCGCCACTGCTTCATCCCTGGGGTAAACCAGAGYGCAGGACTCAGACTGTCCTTGCTCAGGACCTGCAGATGAGTTATGAGATATAGTTTGGCCTTTCCTGAAACAGATGTCAGTCMTTTTAATAAGAAATTATTTTTATGGATAATCAAGCAATGTTATTATTTATTATTGTTTTCTGATGTATAACTGAACATTCTAAATTCAACTAAGTGATTATTATCTGTTATGACCTGCCATTTTCTCAGGTTGTACAGTCAACAGTGAGGTGCATCTATCATGAAGGTGTAAGAAGGAACAAGGGTTTGTTGTATGGCTAACCCAGGCTGCCTTTGCGTGCTTGTCACTCAGCCACACTTCTCTGTTTTCTGGARCATACGCACGTATCTGTGGAAGATAATAAAGGTGCACCCTGCCAAACACACTCCCCGGGGTTTGTTGGTTGTTGAGATCCTGAGCTGGGAATAGAATATTACAAATGCTGTAGGCATTCTGCCTGGCAGGGTCCATGGAAGCTGCCTTGTCCCCATCATTGCCCCTGCCTAGGCAATGAACACGTCTCCTTGAAAAGTCTGATCAGTCAAAGAACAGTCCAAGTTTACATCAAGCTCCCTAATCTTTTGTAGTGTCACCAGTCACCACAAACAATAGGGTTTGATTGAGATTTCTTCTCTTCTGAAGGAATCAAATTGCAGTTTTTTCTCTCATGAAATAAAGCTCACTGCTTTGTGATTAAGATATATTATATATCATCATTTGTCTCCTTGTTTGTATGCCTATATATGTATGATGTGCTCAGCCAACATTGWGATAAATAGATTTCTTTCAAGAAAAATCTCTCATGCTTTGAGGTCATATCTCCTTACATTATTTTCTGGCAATTGGAATTAACAATACCTCTTGCATAGTTGAATATTAAGATTCACTTCCATACTGTTAGTGACTGGCAGGTAGCATTTGTTTAGAAGGAAAACTTACTTCCATGCAAATAATTTTTCTAGCTTTTCTATGCAAGTACAGCTCACGACAGAGAAGATACTAAAGGATGTACAGTTGCAAAATGGAGGTCTGATGGTGTGAAATAAGATTTCAATAAGCTGAGGGTTTTTTGTTTTGCTACAACTCACCATGACACAGACCAAAATATTTTTGCATATCTTACARTGAATGTAAGATGGCACAGTAACACCTCATCAGGGCTCTGTTTTGGGTATAGACACCAACCATGTTCAAACAATTCATCATTTCACAAATACCCAGAGGAATGACTGTCTGATACCTTTTCTTCTAGGATAAAATAGGCAGGGGAGTTGAGTAAGATGATCTTTAAAGGTCTCTTTGAACACAAACCATTCTATAATTCTGTGATTCTATGAATGGAAGGTTATTTTTGTATGAACGTAATAAACATCTTTACATTAAACCACAAATACTCTGCCCACCCAAATAATGCACAAAACAATACACCAAAAAAACCTATATAAAATATTAATTCCAGAAGGGTTATATGCACCTAACTTTATCTCAACTCTAATGAAAGTTTTCCCAGTTGAAACTGACACAGATTTCCCATATCAAACTAAATATCAGAGTTCAGCTATCAATAGTACTATTCTTATTTGTTCTTTGGCTTTTTCCTACACCTTCCACCTACAGTGTRAACACCAACATGCTGAACATACAAAAGCAATTAGTTATGAAATACATAATCATGGTTTTTACCATGATTATTCTAAATTATGGCACAGACATTAAAAAGGTAAAAAGAATCGGGGTTCCTTCCCCAGCTGACCGCTTATTAAAAAGCTGAATCCCATTTTATGTGTACAAATCCATTTTTTATTTGTGATAAGACCAGAAAGACATAAATCATAATAATTATTTCAGATAGATAGATAGATAGATCGATAGATAGATATAGATATAGAGATGTATAGATATGTATGTATGTATATGTATTCGGCTTGCATCCTTTCAAATTGGATTATTTTCACTGTATTATGTTGCTTTGCACTGGGGAAAACAAAAACAAGCAAACAGAGCCAAAACCCAAAATAACAGAAAACAAATTCAAAACCCAAATTAACAGAAAACAAACCCACAAACAGTATAAAACTGAAATTTTCCATCAGCTCCTTGATACCTGTAATTTTTAAAATTAAGACTAGTAAAAACTTATTTAAAGTTGTAGGAGAGATGGAATAGATMAAAAATCCTGAAGCTGTGAGAAATATGCCAAGGATCTAATCCATTACTGCTGGTCATGATGATTTGCATAAAGAATACATTTGAAATTTGACTATGGTATGCTTAGCTCAATGGAGCACAACCACAACCAGTTTCACACAGGTATAATTTCTGTAAAACCATTGGTKTTAAACAAGCATAAAACTGCAGTTTTAAACCAAAGTTTTAATTGCAATGATGTATTGAGACAAGGAGGGAATAAAGGTAGAATGAGTGCTAGAAAGCCTCCTGCGGCAAAACAACTGTTGGAAAGAAAACTAATCACACACAGTTGGAAACAGTTGGCTTTGATAGACTGTAAACAGTAAAAGTCATGATTTCTCCCCAAGTCATCTGACACCTTCATTACTGCAATTACTTATTTAATGCCCCTCACATCAAGAAGCAAACACAGCTTTATTAGCTCATGCAAGCTTATTTTTTAATCTGTATTCTTCACCAGTACTTACCAATTAACACTGTGCAACAACCTGCATTTGTAGCAGCTGCTGAGCTAAAAATGTATTCAGATCATAGAATAGTATTCAGAAGTGTCATACTCCTTCTAGGAACATGACTAATGGAAGTCAATATTATAAAATACATTTTGAATTATAGATTTTGATACCTGAAAGGCGATCTTTGGATTTACCATAGCTGTCCATCTTAGCAAACATTAAACATTGCATTTCACTCTGCATGTTCTTGGTCCTACTTTACAGATGTTCAGCCAAGAAAATATCTCAAGTTTCGCCCACAGGCATCTTTCAAAATATTTAACTTAAATCTCAACATCTCATGTTACATAGGTTAACTCATCTCCAGAATCTTGGTATCAGGGCTGCTGCGACCGAAAGAGACTGTAAGTAAATAAAACCTTGTCTGTAAGGAGAAACAATACCCTTTAATAGATCAACTGTTACACTTTCAATGGAAACATTCCGACTCAAGCTGTTCTTAAAGTAAGAATCAGAAGTAAGTAAGAAACTTTGGGATCTTGTAATTTGATTTTGTAAAAATATGAAATTCCTGGATTCTGGCCACAGAGATTTGACAATTTTCAGAGACATCACTTCCACAGAGTTCTTATAACAGCTGTAGTSAGGCTTTATTTAGCCAAATGCCTGTGATATATGTTTATCTCTCTTGCAGTACTGAGCCAGATGTCAAGTGGAGGGCTTGGAGTGAGTTTTTTCAGTTGTTAAATTGATTGAAACTTTTTCCGTCTTTCCCGTGTGCTGGTGCAGGTAAGAGTACCTTTGTAATACATAAAAAAACACCAGTGAAATCTGAACAAGTGACTACAGTTAGAAAAAAGGATTGATGCATTCAACTRTCACAGGAAATATCATCAGTGTATTTTAGTACCACCAAATATTTTAACCTTTTAAACAAATTTTTATTGAAAATGTTATAAAGTGGCTTCAAAAATATATGCTTCAAAATGTATGCATATAGGATATACCAATATATCGCATCATGAAGTGAAAGGGAAAGTGAAAGGGAACTGAAAGGGAAAATCAGTGTATCTTCTTTTTTTTTTTTTTTTTTGTCAATTTCCGTGTTATTATTCTGGCTGAAGAAAAGGTAGATATGTTTTCTGTAGGACTGAAATGTGTTCTTTAATGTCTCTTTGCAACATGCAGAAATCATTGACGTGCACTTTGAGATTAATGGGAAGATCTCACACGGAGCTAAGGGCTTAAATAGAGGTAATGGAAGCCAACCTTCCATTTTTCTCCTGAACACAATTTTGCATACAAGAAATATAGATCATGCTGCAAAACACAAAAACTGAATCTATTGCATGGTGCTCTGTTATTTCACTTTTTCATGTTCCATATTTCAGATTTCTTTTAAGGTTTTTCCTTCTTGAGTTGAAATTTCAGTACATGATTTTGTTCAATAAAAGCTGTTTCTGCAAAGAACCATCATGGAGTAGGTAATGTTACATGCACAAACTGAAYTGTAGTGATTTCTTCTGTACCTTGGAAGTGTAAAATTCTTGTAGTTTATGATCTCAGAGGAGGCAAGCAGCCCCTCTGTTCCAAGTCAGCCTCTATTAAAGTCCTGCAATGCACATTAATGCAGTGTTCCTAAGGGAATGCCATGGTGATATTTATCCTTGCTCGCCTACTAAGAAAGTCTCTGCCAAGCAGGAGAGGAAGCATCTGTATGCGTGGTTGAGTGACATTTTTATGCTAGCAGATATTCAAGGGCTCTGAAAAGATTCAGATTCAGTAGGAAATGAATTTGGAAAAAAACACCTGAGGAAAGGCCATTTGATTTTTTTCCCCCCTTTAGTTTGGGGGCTTACCTTGACATTTAAAGTAATAACACCATCTGCAAAATCATGTCTTGTCCTGGAGTGCCATTATAACAAGTTGAACTTCTACAGATTGGATGAAATAACAACTTAATTGTGGTCTTAATAGATATCCCAGTTGCTTGCTGCAATCAGACCTACCTTTTTAACAGTCCTCATTGCTCATTAATTACATTTCCTCTCTTAATTTCTCCATTTCTTTCTTATTCCTTGAGGAGTGTGAAAACCAGTACAACTAATCACCTCTGAATTATGTATGTGAATCATCCCAGAAACACGTGGCTGGGATCTTTCTCTAGGTCAAGAGGCTATTTTAGATACAGAATAATTTCTCATCTTGTGGTAGGGACTTACTGTGAACTTCAGTTCATCCAGAGGCTGTGTTAACAACTGGCTCTTAGGCAGGAATTTTCATTTTAAACTAATTAACATGTCCTAAATCTTAAACTACTATAAATGAGAAATAATTYGAGATGACTGACTCACCTGATCATTCTTTTCTTTCCTATTAAGTGCATTTAAACTCTCTGAGCGCTCTACCAAATGGACTTCAATTAACCTAAAACCCTGACTGCTRTGATTAAATGGATGTGGATACTTTTCTTGGACCATGTTGCATTATGACATAAGTTTCAAGYATAAAGATGTTACTTGGTGCAATGCATTATTTATGTGATTCCAAAGGAGTTGTGATATGCAAATAAAAAGCAATTAGAAGCAGAACAATGCCTAAAACAGGTATCTGTTTTCTCTAATAAACTAATTCAATACAATAGTTTAGCAAATTATTTCTGTGTTGCACTATACAGAAGGATCTCAAAATATCAAAATGCTGCATTTCTGTCCTAATCCACAGTATTTTTCATTGTCTTGAATGGGATTCAATTCAGTTTTTCTTCTTACATAGGTCTTTCTTTGGCTTACCCATAAAAACAATGATGTAGTCCATCTTCATATCTATCCCCAACTGCTAAGAGTCAGAGTGTTTTTGGGTGCACAAGAACAATATTCTATGTGATCTGGATATCTCTTTCATTTTTGTAGCTCTATAGAGCCAGTCAAATAACTATGACTTTGCAAGCACWGACAAAGTCCTCAGAGAATCCAGGCCTCAGATGCTGCATTCCTTCCTGTGGAACACAAAACCAAATGAAAAAGCAAATTTTTTCAGTAAGAAATTTTCTGAGGAGCCATGAAAATTGGATTCCAATGACTCACTTTGATGATATAATAAACCTGAAGGTAATGRGAAACAAAGCTTTGATTAAACATGTTTGTGCTTAATTTTTCATGGTGTCTTTCAAATTGTCATTTCCCCTGGACATCTTCCCGGGTGTCCAACACTCTCCAAGAATTAGAAAGACAACTATGGATGCAAAGGTGTGTTGGAATAGATCTGTATATATATTTTATGTATATTAAGTGAACTAATAAACATGCAGCAAAGCATATTTTCCCAATTTTATTTTATTTATCATAAAAACGGTAGCATGTGATACATTTTTCTACCAAAAAATGTAGACTTCCTTAGTTCTGAATGATATTTTTATATGTATGAGATTTCACTGTCTCTGGAACTCTTTTGTGACCCAAAATATTAATTATTCTYTACATATCTGCATTTACTGATATACTTAAAAAAGTAAAATCAATACATCTGCAATATTGTCAACCATCTAAGTTTCTCTCAAATCTCTAAATCTATACAACAAAATAACCAGAGTGAAACTCAGTAAGTTTGGCAAAWAAAAGACATCCATAGTGAAAAGTTTTTCTATTTGCTCATACGTGATTTTCTTACATGATGACTTGGAATAGAGCACTCAGATCCCTTGGACATCCAAGACCTAGTCCTTGATATCATAGAAGAACCATATCAAATTACCAGTTTCATAAATGCACTAAATTTATGAAGTAGCAGCTTAAAATTCAAATTGGAACATGCTTCCATAATTTCAGCTCTATGATAGCTAGAAACTTCATCTCATTTCTTACCTAAATTTATTCTCTGCTAATTGACACAAACTTGTCTTCCACAAGCATTATCCTTTTAGTTTATGCTTTATGCTATGTATTTACTCTTGATGGAATAAATAGGAAATTAWGAAAATTATGGAAGAAAATTATATCGACTTTAATGTGCTGTTTTACTTTGAAGTTATATTTAAAATAAAAATAAAAATAAAAATCCAATTCACCAAGCTACTATTTTTAGTGCCTATACATTATATACTTARTATAAGATTCAATGAGCAAATACAAAAGTGGTGGTTTTGATTACATTCTACAATTATAGTAACATGTCTTTATGTCTACATGATTAAGGAATTTTTTAAGGTCTTCATAACTAAAAGAAATTTAACCAGGAATATGAAGTATCAGGAAACACATGAAATCACAATCTTCACAGTAATTAATATATATAATTAAATATAACACTACACAATTACTTTTGGCATAAGTAATAGTAGTGAGTTCCATCCAAGATGTGGCTACAGCAGTTGTGCATCTGGAGAAAGAGCCACATTCCTGTAAGCCACAATAATTCAGAGAAATCATAGACATGCTGGCTCCTTCATCAAAATAGAAAGATAAAGGTATATCTGAAGAGTGCTTTGCTTTCAAATGCTCTCTGAATATTTCATCCAGAGATGAGCAGTTCATTAATTAAATGTCTCCTAACTAAATCAAATTATTTGAGACAATCTTCAAAATACAGTTTCTTGGAATTCTTGTTTGCTGGCAGTGAACACTAGCAAAATGAAAACAAGATTGRAAACATTCATTTGCCTGGGTTACAGTGCAACCAGCTTTAAGAAATGTAAATAAATTGTGGTGTGCGTGTTTGAATGGTTCATCTTAAAACTTTCTACCACTACCAAGTAAAATTAGTTCTTTTTCAGTGTACTCTTATTTGGTTTTATTCTGTTTGCTTGTGCAAAAAATTAGCAATATGTACCAGTTTAAGTTTCTATCTAAGCTGCAGAATTCAATAGGAAAATGACARCTAGACCAGATGTCATTGGTAACTTGTTACTTGTACACTTTACTTTAAATTATTGTCTGAATGAAAGTCTTTAATCAATGCATATCTGAAAAGCAGTCATAGAAGAAACAGATCAAAAAGCAAAAAATAAAATTATTAATTTTTTTTCTATTAGATATTTTGGATTAGGTAATTACTCTAGCAGATTAATAGGGTGTGCCTACTACATCTAAGCATTAAAAAACAGAAGGTTTTTCCAACATTTGAACTGAAAATCTCAGAAACTAAGACCTAACCAAGTCTCTGTTTTTGAAGATGACAATGTAGAAACTTGAAAAAAATATGCAAATGTTTAACAATACTTCAATTAAGTATCAGATTTTACTTTAAAATTAGTAAAGACTCTGATTGCTCTTATTTTTTTTCAGCAGCAGATTCTCCCACAATGGATAATACACCATGAAGTTGTCTCTTTCTTGTAGTGTCACTCTATGATGCATCTTGTGATGTAAGTAAGCTACAATTAGATGTCCTTTCAAATTCCTTTGTTTATGTCCAGTGATAAAGAGAAGCCTAAAATAATAGTAGTACTCAGGGAGATGCACACTAGAAAAAAAGTCTTGACCAGTCAGAGCTAGCCRAAAATAATGCTCTTTACCCTGTATCTATGTAGTGGGCTGAATTTGGAAGGCTGTGGTTCCTGAGCCTGCCAAAGCTCCTCTGTTGATACACAGCTCTTGCAAAATTTCATCACGGAATGTAGGATATAACAGCTTCAAGTCTGCTTTAAATTTTACCAGAAAGAGTGTAGAAGTCCAGAATATTTTCTGCTGAGGTCTGCCTTGCAGCTACAGAGTAAAGCTGGGGCAGGAAAGATTCTCCTTCACTGATTTCTTCACTTTTTAACAGAAAATAATTTAATAATCTGTATGGATTATAATTTTGTATCATGCTGTTTTTTCACTAAGGAATATAATTCAACAAATAAAAATTAGTATAAAACCTAATATGTCTTTGAAGCAGAATTTTTGATRGATTCCTCTCAGGGAATTGTTAAGCGGTAATGTAATTAGAAATATAGAATATTTATATGGATTAGTTCTTTTTATAGMTATAAATTGTCTAGTGGCCATGGACTTTCTTACTAATCAGATCCTGCAGACCTATTTATAAAGCATAGCCAAGGAAAAGTCCCATTGAAATGTCATTCTGACTTTACTGGGTGAAGTTCTGTTTGTTCCAACACCGAAAAGCAATCTAATTACCTCATATATGATTCCAGAACCCTTCAGAACATTGCAAATGTGAARAAGCTATTCAACAGTGCTGAGGCTAGGGAAATGAAATTTTGAATTAGCCATTCTTTGGGAAAATACATTTAAATGGAGCCCGAAAGTTACAGAATGTGCAATACCCAATTAAATTTGATCTTTACAGAATCAAACCCCTTCTCTATGAAAGTAGGGTACATTGAGCACTTSTATTCTCACCTGTACTGAACAGAGCATGAATCATAAATCAAAGAGCGATGACCCAAGTAGTCCACTCAGCTGGATTTCTTTATTCCTGCACAGCAGTAGGCTAATGATCCAGAAGGTAATCCCTGCTCTAATCCTTCAGCTGTGGATGAAAGGAGACCCTCAGCCCCTTAGCATCACTGGCACTACACTTTAGCATGATATTTTAATATACATGACATAAATACACAAATGAGTGCTTTTCTGGCTTTCTTCCATCTTCATTTTGAAGAGTTAATGTGGATGACAGGCCAGTGTGTGAACTACACTACTCACTACTCACAGGGCAAGTCAGAGGATATATAGCTGCTTTTACCCTAATCTCCTTGATAGTGTGCTGGGGCTTTGCTGTTAAGTGATCTCCCTTTTCCCTTCCTTAGGCTGCCAAAATTCAGCAAAGAACCAGGGCTGCTCCTGCTGCCACCCATCTGTCAAGTATCAGAGAAGAAGGAARGACAACGTGAGGGCTGCATTTGCAACTTCCTTCTGCAGGTTGCAGGTTAAGGAAGTTAAATTAAAAATATAGGCTGTAGCCACGTAAAAAGGATGCAGAGATCTAGGTGAAATTGCCCAGTAATCTTGGCAGTTGCCTTTATAAGAGTGGAGTTTTGCTTTACATGCATTTTATATTGAATTGAGTGCCTCCCCCTCCACTTGCTCCAAAAAAGGTACCCTGTACCAATCGCTCAGCGATTCTGTTTTCTCAGCTTTAGAAARCTCACAACTGTTTGAGAAGCAACAACAAAAAAAATAGCCAGACTGAAAAATCAACTCTTCTAAGACCTTTATGACAGAGGCCTTCAAAATCACTRRTCACTTTTCCTAAATGTGTGCAATRAAGAGACTTCAGATTCAGTTAGCAAACAGTAATTTAGGAGTGTTAAACTCATTATGGAACATGAGCCCACTGGGCATGGGGCTCCAGCACAGTCTTGGAAGTATGGATTTGTTTACAAGATTAGACAAGACAAACTGTTTCTTCAGCCTTACAAAGCAGAGGTGGAAGGGACAAGGAGTCAATAAATACATTTAGGAATACAGGTCCCTGACAAAAGTAATGGTACTCCTACAATAAGGAGATTAGGACAGTAAGAAATGTTTGAAAAGGTGTGGGTCAATTTAGGCTGCCAGTAAAAGGAAGCTGCTAGATCTGTGCAGCAGCAGAATTAGGGGACAAACAACCCAGCTGTGCTCCTGAGGGAGTTTGCTGAGGTAATGAATGATGTCCTCTTACATAATGTGAGGTCCTCTGATGGCAAGAGATGGCTATTTCTTCTCAAAGCAAGGGTCTTAAACCTACAGGGAGAACCCTATATAAAGTAAGTTTAACATCAGGTACTTTTTTGAAGACATAGTCTTCACCTGCTCTGTCTCAACATTTATCAGTTTCTTCTTTCTTACTACAATCTCAAGACCAGAGCTCTGACACCAGCTTTGGAACTCCAAGTATAATGCACTGCTGTGGTAGGAATCACCAGATGGGACTGAAACTATTGACACCAAATCTTGAATTTTTCAAACTCTTTCTTTTTAACCAAGACTCTTTCTGCATAAATTATATATCCTTGGCCTTTTCATGAAGAGTCTTCCTAGAATGCAGTAGTTTGCTTTCTATACTCCCTAAYAAGAGAAAATTGCTTGCTTAAACCAGTGTGCAGATGTTCTGGCTGTGATTATGGGAAGAGGGACTGTCTGAAAAACAAAGATTGAGAACTGTGTTAGAATAGAAACAAATGGTGWTAAGACATCTGTCAAACATACTTGTGACCACTTTCTGTGAAAAGCAATTCAATAGTGTATAAAACCAGTAAACAACTAGGAGCCTCCCAGGCTTCAYATAAATGAATTCTTCTCAATCAAAAAGCTGATGTGTAATGACTTGACTCCCAGTCAACAATAGCTTTACTATTTCACAAGCTACTGACAAAAGTTGTTGCTCTGAGTTCATTTCCTAAGCAGAAAGGTCATCATAGATATATCTCATCTAACAGAGGACAGTGACTGCTTTTAGATTTACTTCTGCTTTTCTGCTATTCCAAAAATAGRATGTGTGTTGGATAAATTCTGACTAGCAAACTATTGAATAACTGCATCTACATACTAAAAGCATTTAAATCCAATGTTTAGAAATAACTTTGGCTATTAGATGTTGTGCTCTCATTGAAATGTTCAGAGCAGTTCTAGAAAAGGATACAGAAAATGGATCTTAAGCACCCTTCTCATGTACATCCTTTTAAGCATATTATCCTATGCAAAAATCAATCTAATACTAAATCTGCTCAATCAGGAAGAACAAGATCATTTTGCTCCTTTTTTCATCTCATTATGGAAGCAATATTTTTTCCCAAAAATATGTTCTACTGAAAATATTGCTCTTACCATGATAATGTTGGTATTTAGATATGTATCTCTTTTYCCTGTAACATCATTATTTATGTCACTTTCAGTTTAATTTTGAATAGTAGGTAATATTTTTATTTACAATTGTTGATTAATGAAGTTTTTGAAAATATTTATCTTCACAAGGAAAAATTGGATAAAAAAAACCTTTGCTAACTGGCCTGCATGTAAGTGTGTGCAAAATTGAAATAAAACCTTTCCTGTTTGTTTACATCAGAAGAAGAATACACTTCAAAYTACTCTTTGGACTTCTTAAAGATTGGTGTAAAAGATGGGTGCCTAGTTTCCTCCTTCCAGTTTTAAACCAATTTGGCAAGCTGGCAAACAATTTGTCTGTGACTGCTTCAGATCAGAAAAGAGAGAGAAGCAGAAAATATTGTAGTTGCCTGAGCCAGTGCAAGCCCCAGGAGGACACACGTTCTGTTTGATGTATCCAAGGAGAGGTCAGTCTTCCCTGCCAGTCACACAGCAAATGGGAAGTCTCCTGTGATAAGTCAGGGACTGTTTGTGAGCAGGACAGGCTGCTCCTGCAAATCTGGTTGTGCCAGGTTCCCTGCAATACTCCCCTCCATCAACCAGGCTGGCAGTTCTTAGATTGCYGTGCCCTAAACTTAAATTCTGATCTCATTGCTCTTCTCAAAAGCAAAGGTATATATTCATACACCAAGGTTGCAAGGCAACAGTGAGATTATGTGTGGGAAAACCCGTGGTAAGTGGGAGGAGGGAGAGAAAAAAATAGGAAAAATAAAAGAGGTACTGAAAAGCACACATAATATCACTAAAGGCAGTTGGCAGCCTTTTYTATCTCCCTGCCCCAAATATCTTACAAGCAAATAGATTATTACTGTGTGCATACRTCTCTTTCCAAAAGGTCCATCTTTGGGGGAATTCAATATGCCTATACATGAAATTGTAACTATGCTTTGGATCAAAGCTACCCATTTCCATAGTTTTGWACAGAATTTTTTTTCAGACTTTCAGGTGGAACAAACACTCATAGCCCCTCAAATCCATTTAAAATATCAGAGGAGCTGTTAGGGTTTTATTTGTTTTTAATGTGCTTTACAGGCTGTAATCTTAAATTGTTTTGTCAAATTTTGTAATTCTCATGGTGTTATCTACAATTCTGACTGTTCTTGAATGAATGATGAATGCACAGATGCACACAAGCATGAAAATCCTCTCTATGGATTTAGGACCAAAAAAAGATCCTCTTCTAGTGCTGGTAAGATGCACTTAAAGGTGATTCTGTACCTTTCTTTAAGAGCTCCAAAGGGAAGCTTTAAAAAATAAACTCCATTTGATAAAACAAAAACTAATTAGTTCTACCCTGTGAGACCACAGGTATTCGTACCATGTGTTAGAAGTGAAATTCTGAAGAAACACGTTGAGATATTCCTTTAAAATATACCYCAGTAATCCATCACAGTTTTATTCCTTCCTCCCTGTCAGTGGTTCTCCTCTAAATCTCCAGGGTATTTTTTTCCCTCCGAGCAGTTCTGCTCACACTCCCTTTGGGACTGACTTATTCATTCTCCTAATAATGCAGTCTTTTGATTCCACTCTTAAGACATTTTGCAGATGAGCTTTAAGACATTTCAAAACACTGGCAGGATGAAAACTTGTGTCATTCAGTGAATTGTTACAATTTCTCTCCAATTTTATCATTTAACCTTAGCACGACTACTTGCTCCTGGGCTTGAGGTGAACAGTATTACCTTTTCCTGAATTAATTCCTCTCACCATATTAATTGGGCTTTAAATCTCCTATGTATGTCAGAGGTTGCTATAACAAGTTAGAAGCCATCCTTTGACACAAACACCAAGCTGAAGRTATTATTCTGTAAGTTAGTGCCTCTCCTGTCAGTTTTGCTGACAGATTTTGTTACAATGTACACAAAATTTAGCATGCTTTTTAGAYTGTCACTATTTGCTAATCCTCAGGGGAAGCTAATGTGGTATTATTGAATTATTTTATATATAGATATATATTATTTCCTAATAAGTGTCTCTGTTTTCTTCTCCATCTTCATGTRACAGAGGAAATACAGATTCCAAATKCTGCAGTTTTCTAWGGAGAACAAAATTTCAGGAATATCAGGAAGATGATACATTAGACATGGAAGACAAATTCTTCCACCAGATGCCTTATTGGTAAGCTRGAAATAAAAAAATAATTAAAAGAAAAATTTAGGAAAATATTMTTTCTGGAATTATGTAGTCAAAATTTGGTTACTCCAATTTTTGATASTTTAAATTGGATGAATGACATACATTTTAAAAGAATTCTGTGTATAAAGACCACATGCAGCTTTGCTTCTGGTTGGTTTTTTCACTGATTTTTAAATTATTATATCTCACAGAAATACTAACATAGTTCAAGCCACACTGAGGAAAATTTATAAGAAAATATTTTAGCATCAGTCTGTTAGTATCCTTCAAGTATTTACAAAGACATTTTTGCTTTCAGATGTTCATAATATGATGGGAATCGGGGGTGGAAAACCACTTTTCAAGAGAAGACTTCAAAATTATGTCTTTTGTGGAAATATAACTTTTGTGAGCCACTCATAGGCTTAGGCTAAAATAGATTCTGTCAAGGCTAGATAGAAATAGCAATATTAGCACCTGATCTGTGAAAGCTGGTTTTCTTTTGACATGCAGTTGCCAATATTCAAAAAAAGTGCAAATCGGAGGGCTACATATTTATGAGAACTAGTCTCCATAAATCTCAGATTTTATCATGTTAGAAGTTCCTTTCTAAATGAGAACAGTAAACTTGTAAGTGAAACTTGCAAATCAGTTTTATAAYTGTCTATGTGTGCATATGTATGATTTACAAATATTCTTGAAATTCCAAATTGAGCTTGTAAGTAGGTCTGATAAGTTTTTCTASTTTCTACATCAGTGCTGTGAATCAAACAGCTGCAAATTTTCAGTTCCATGGTCATCTACAATAGAAAGCCACAGAAAAGGGGACTGGAGGTTTATTTACTTGTCTTTCTAAAATAATATAGCATAAATCAGTTAAAAATATCATCTTCCCCTATTACTGTAGTACAGAGAGCACTTACTGGGACCTCTGCTGTTCCAGATAACTGTAGCACTGATTCAAACCAGTAATAACTTGCCATGATAATAAAATGATTTATTGTCTGCATATTTTGTAAATTACATTCATTCTGAAAAAATAGTAAACTGTCTTCAGGTCTATTTTATATATAAGCAATAGTTTCATCATCAAAGCTACAGACAATTATATGTAGAATAACTGATGACTTTAGGCATCAAACAAGTCAAAAGATTGCATTCTTTTAGTGCTTTATCAACTCCAGAGCATCTGAAACAACTGAAAATAAAGGAGACATTTCTGGTCTTAATATAATTTACATGTTGTGAAACATTAAAAATATGAACCAGAAGTAAAGATACTGCTGGAGGTCAAAACATTTTTAATTCTTATTCATTTTTTCTAGTTGCTTGGTAAACTCCTAGAAAAGTATTCCCTTTTGCTTGGCAATAACCTTCAGAGATCTTCGTAAAGCAGTTTGACACACTTKGGGCATTCTTCTCCTCAGGTTGTTACATGTTCTTATGAGGCTATCTAGAAATGTTTCCTTATTCTTACACATTTGTCTGAAGTTATAACACACTTAAAATAAGCCAATCAATTAGTCATTATGGCCTCTTTTTAGCTGCACACTCATTTTCAAATAAATTTATTGAAGTAAAGGATTTACAGCATATGGACTCACAGACTTCTCATGAGTTAAACTGGCATCCATATGTACAGCTTTCAGTAGAGAACTCCAGAGTAATATTTACAATGTAAATATCAACTTCTATTAYGTAAGAAACAAATATATCACAACTTTCACTTCACAACATATTTGTTCAGGTTTGATGACTAAAGTCATCTCTTTGAAATACTATGTGGAACTCAAAAATAGCTTGTTCTTGTCATAGACTTTACCAGGTGTCCTTCAGAGGTCCTAAAAAGCAAAGGAGAGATGTGYATTAGAAGTCACTTTTGCAAGCAGTTGCATCATGAGGTGTATGAGAGCAGACAGCAGGCMATGAGTAACACTCTATATAAAACTCAATATAAACATTATATAACTTGATATAAAACATTGCTGTGCTTGGGACTGACAAGTTGAGATGTGGCTGCTCACAGGGGTTTGGTGGGGATTACAGCCAGACWAAACTGTGGGATGAGAAAAGAAAGGTTGAAGGACTAGAGAAAAATGTTGCTCTCGATTAGCCTACAGCACAGAACTGCTCACTTCGAGGAAACCTGTATCCTTGAAATGGATACACAAATTCAGATTGCTCATCCCATATTAGCAACTGGGCACTGCAATAAAATGACAAAAACAGCCAATGCTGATTCACCTACAGGCAGATCTGCCTCATCAGTAAAGTCAATAAAAATGGAAAGGACTGAAAATGTGTTCAAGGAGGACATCTGTGACCTGCTGCACCACTACTCTTTCTCCCTTAGTTAATGCCACAACTTCGAGAAGGTGCAAAATCCAAGAGCAGATATTTTTTTAATTAATCTTGTCTGGAAAGAGCATTTCTTTCTAGAATCATGTTGCTTACAAATTATTTAATTTCTCAATGCATAAGCAGTTTATTTCCTTTCTGAACTTTGGGAACATTAGAGGAAGTGCCACATTTGTGGAAAGGAAAGGAATGCTTTCTCATTTTGTTTCAGTCTTGAAAGGAAATGACTTTTTTGGGGCAGGAGGATGGGTGGTTGGGGATAATATAAGAAAAGACATTTCTCTAAATTTTATCTTCAAGAATAGCATCTTAATCTTTTTTCTTACTTTTTGAGGCACAGCTGAATGCCAAAATCTATCCCATCATCAATTTCATAATACACTTTCAACAATGCCAAGCCAGATTCACTTCTACCTTACTGTTTCAATGTTATGTTTCTGCAAGTGTTGATGTAGAAGGGTTTATGTTTCAGTAAAGCAAAGATACAATAAGTGTGAATGACTTTAGAATAAGTAGAAGTAGCTAAATGGAAAACAGTAACTACAAGATTTGCATGTCAAGTACTTTCTTAATGTGTAAGGTTCATCTTGCTGATGCTCTTAGTTGTAGAGGCAACTCCTTTCTAATGAAAAAGATGTTAAAATCTGCAGCATTTTTTTAATTAAAAGAAATATCCTCAAGTTTGTTCTCTGAAGAAATAATGATCTTTGTAATTAAAAATGAGTTACKTCTGGTTTTATGCTGCAGTGCACACTGGTTGAAACACCCAAGTGAGTTAGGTGCATTATGAACACTGCCATTTAATTAGGATATTTCAATAACAGCAATCATGGGATAACTTAAAGCTTATTATTAAAAYTATATTTTATTCAGACACAATCTCTGTAGAAACATAAAGCTGTTCATGGAACATGAACTCCCTTTCCTAGATTATTCTGATTTTCTGATAGGCCATACTTCATGTACAATTAATCTCATTTTATGGGTCAAGTCAAGTAACAGATAGYAAGAGAAAAGACAATCTTGACATACCAGTGGAAGGTGGCTCAGCAGCTCATCTACAGAATCGTAGTTTTCTGAAAAGGATGGTTCAAGAAGTTCTGATTCATCTCGAAGTTTAGCAGGATTTAGCTCTTCCTGGCTGTTGTGGGTCAGAAACAAATTTTATTGCTCTCAGAAGAAAAAGCAAAGAAAGCAAAGCCTTCTTCTAACTCTAGCTTCTACACATTTTCTTACATTTAAACCAAACTGTTACAGAACATATGAAATAGTGTGTTTAATGAATAATGAGATATGATATTTAAAAGCAGTAGTCTAAATGAGTAAATATAAAATGGAATACATGGTCTACAAAATGTATGCTGGCACATCTCACCTAAACTTATTAGGACATAGAGTCCTTCAGGGATTTTAAAATTCTCATGTTATGTGTTTACGGAGAGGCAAAATTTCAACATATTTCTTTATAAAATTGTTGTTCAGGTTCCATAGCTCCATGGGTTTTTTTCCTTWAGATATTTTCTAAATAAAARTAATTTAAGAATCTGTYGGAAGATTTTTAAAATTGYCAGATGCCATCTCCTCTTTACTCTTCTATTCTRATCTGATTGTGGTGTCTGTTSCAGTCAGGAAAAAAWKKTSTSTRT